>OMLM01002055.1:8172-27443 GCA_900302695.1 Helostoma temminkii | reverse complement strand
GATGGTATCCTTTCTTCCTTTCTTTTAAATGAGGTGTTTGTGGGGAGCAGGGTGGGGTAGTTGGGGCTGTGGGGTTGGAGGGGATTGCAGCACCGTCCCGGGCTGTAGGGTAGCAGGGGGTATGGGAGATTTGAAAGGGTCAGGTGTGTGTTCACCGGGACAGAGCTGCCTCATGAGCCCCCTCAGCTCCAACGGAAGGAGACGTGTCGAGGGCGGTCGCCCCCCTCCTTCACCAGTGGCTTGTGAAACTCTCGGCCGGCTCGCGAGTGGATGCTGGCCCAGCAGTACTCGCAGTAGTACTGCAGGCAGGTGACGTTGGCACAGAAGAAGGGGGCGAACTTCCCCCCGCAGCGAGCCCCCTGGCACTCATCACACATCTGGTCATCCAGGACGTACGGCTTCACCTCCACCTGGGAGGAAGAAGAACAGGAGGTAGACTTTTAGATGTCATCTGCAGACGCATCAAAATAAAATTTTAACCTTATATATCACTTATAAATAAATAAATAATCTCATTTATTTCCAAACAAATACAATCATCTGCCACATTATGACACTAAGTTGGTCATCTTCTGACTCACTGAACTATTTTACTTGTTTTCAATTCTAGACCGCGACACTGCAAAACCAACTCAAATGGTAAGTAGAGTAAATAAATATAAAATAACAGCTGTGTTGATTCAGGTGTGCTGGCCTCTTCAAGCATTTATCCACAGACTCCATGCAAAGCAATCTCTGTGCAATTTTCCAAAATAAAA
This sequence comes from Helostoma temminkii, assembly GCA_900302695.1. Classification (NCBI taxonomy): domain Eukaryota; kingdom Metazoa; phylum Chordata; class Actinopteri; order Anabantiformes; family Helostomatidae; genus Helostoma; species Helostoma temminkii. Next base: position 26,685 of record OMLM01002055.1, on the reverse strand, counting down.
CCTTGCTAAATTGAAGCAGGTATCCTCCCGTCCACCAGCGAAAATGAGTTTGACCACCAAGCCAGCAGACAAGAAATAAGAGCTCAGTCACCATGGAGACGCCTCAGCGCATGAGTAGGCAGGGGTGAATGCTAACCTTATTATAGCGTGGCCACAAAATGAAAGGTTATCGACTCCTTTAACAGTAGGAGACTGTCCGTCTTGGCTAAACTCTGCAGCTACAGTTGAAAAAATTCACTGCTGTGAGCAACAGCCTTATGCGAGAAAAATGAGAGAAGAAGGCCAGGCAGAAAAGACAGTGCTGCCATGCTATTAAATACCAATATGAGCTCAGCGGACATGAGGCTGACCAGGGGTAATGAGCTTTCAGTTGCTATTATCAAAAGCCGTTTACAGTTAATGGAATTGCGGATGCTGGAGGCAATAAAATGGAAAGTCAAAGAGAAAATGACAACAACAGGATTCCTTGTTCCTAAACTTTACTTTCAAGTTTCAAGTTTCAAGATGCTCAAGAATGTGTTCGTCTTTCTCTGATCAGCAACATGTTTATAATGTCACATTATTCATATACGAAGATAAAACACAATTAATTTAGGGTTTAAAACAAAAAAATCTTTGCCACTTTTGCCAAGTCGCTAAAAAAACTGTAAAAAGAAATATTTTTGTTGCGTTTCATTTTTAGAGTAATGTCTTTATCCCCCCCCTTCATTTTTCTTTGATGTGTTTTCTGCCTTATTTGTATTCCACCCAGTTCCAGTCATAATAGACATCCTAAACCCCCACTGAAGATACATGGTGATAGCTGAGGCGGGTGGGGTGCGCTGCCCCGCCCTACAGAGGATCGCCTCCCTGGCTGACAACCAGTCTCGCTTGGTCACAATATGTCCTGCTGCAATTGGCTGGCGTGCCTAAAATAACCAGGCTGCAGCACAGCCTGAGTGGATATACATGTATAGGGAACTACTATAATTAAACCAACCCTATGTGTCTGCAACTTGAAACATCTGTCATGACTCCGGCAGCCTAAGGCCATCATGATTACACAGCCAAGCCTTGCCTTCCGTTATTGCAGGCTGTGCTAAGCAGTTGGATGAAAACCTGGCTATAATGAGCGCTCTGTTACATGGGAGAGGGCTCCGGCTCTGCTGTGTGCCATAGGAATGACTGTTGTGGTGGAGACGCTACTTTGTTTCAGTGGGAGGACATTGTGAATGATGTACACAAACTTGCTCACCCTTTTGTCTATGTCATTGTGTTGCAGCTGAACGAAGCGAGCGCTGATGGCAGCGATGTAGCTCTGCTGATTGGAGAAGGCCACGCGGCCGGCTCCTTTTGGGTATTTGAGCTCCGGGTCAGTGTCGATGCCAGCGTAGCAAACGCCTCCGTACAGCCGGTCCATGATCATAGCCAGCTCCACTTAAGGGAAGAAGAGGGGGGGTGGAAAAGATGAGAAGGGAAGAAACGATTAGCGCTGTAGCCAATCCTGTCATTAGGTTCTGTCAGTTAAACACTATTTTGTCCTTGCTTTTGTTCTCAAGTCGAAAACCCTCAGCTCCGCATAAACAAACTAAAGCCAAAGTTAAACTTTTGTGATAGACGTTAAATGATGTAAAAATTTGACCTGCTTCACTATTCATCAGAGCAACAGTTTGAACCTGCTGGTATAATTAGTTGGGGTCACGTTAAAGACAAGCCAGAATGTTTATCCCAGGAACAGAAAGACTGAGCCTTCCATTACAACAGGACGACCACTTGGCCCAGTCCATGGAAACCTAAGCAGAGGATTACTTTCTCCCACGGACAACTTTTCATTATAGCCTCCAGCCTCAGCGCTCCGTGCCAGTTTATGATATGAAGCCAATTTAGAGGTTTCTGGGGGATATCACATTCATTTTAGTCTGTTACCTGCACGAAGGGGCCGCGGCACTCCCCCTACAAAGATGGTCTTTCGAGGGTCCAGAGGCTGGGAGCCGTCCATAACAAAGTCACTGTCGCTCAGGTTCCAGGGACGGATCTGGACCTGAGCAAAAAAGATGGAAACAAATGCAGTTAAAAGAACAATACCCGTAAACTCCCTGTACATGTTCAGATAGCAGAATTTTAGTCACTTGGCTGATCCCTTAACTGTTTATCAGGTCAAAAATGCAGTTTCAGTCAAATATATCTTATTAGTACTAGTTTATGACCCAACATTCATTCATCAAATTATATCCATAATCACTGAATTCTAATTAATAAAATTTAAAAAAGAAGCGGAGAACAATGGGTGCAAAGTGTATGTAACAACATGTAACAACGTAAATCTTGCTACTTACCGGTTTGTCTTTGATGGTGGGACTGGATACACACAGGTAGAGCTTGCCATCCTCCTCAATGCAGGCGTCAATCAAAGCCTGAACAGAAGTCTCTTCCTGGAAGAGCAGGAAGGCGTAGCCTGGAACGGAAAAAATGGATTTTAGGGAAAAAGCTGATATTTTCAAACAGAGACTTTAGCTGTTTTACTTAGCAGTCATAACCTCGTGACCATGACAGTTTAAAGACTGTCAGCTCTGTGTCTACATTGTGCAAGTCACTATCGCATGACTAAGTCCCATAGTTTTTTCCTTGTAATTACTCAGTTTTAACTTTAAGTTTGTCTCCACCCAGCCATAAGACCTTGTGGCCTGTTCTTCTGTCCTCATTCCTCGCTCATTGTACACTCAGCAACTTGCTGCCTGCACTGACTCAGATTAAATGGCTAGGAGAGGGCTCCACTTCTAAAGGGAATATGCAAAATTGATCAGCCTAACAGACTGCAGCTCTTCCCTGAGAGGTGGGTCAGGTAGAGAGAGAGGTTGAAGATGATTTTGGAAAACAGAAAGAAAGAAATTCAGACAGTAAATCTGTATTATTGAATTATTTAGCACTGAGAGCAGAGACCTTATCCAAGGTCAGAGCTATTAAGCTGTTTTTGGAGGGACAGAGAACCAACTCAATAGGGTACATCCATCACACAATGATACAGGGGTTGGTGAGCAATAGGGATCACAACTGTAAGCTGCACAAAATGAGCACCACACACTGAGACAGTACAAAAAAACGACAAGACTCAAAAGCCTATCTCTATTTTTTGACAGCCAACACCTTGGGATGACATTTTTTCGATAACTGTCAAAAAGGAGCAGACATTGATACACAGTCATTTCTCAATGGGTTGCACATTATTAGTGCATTTCTCTGATTAGATTAGAAGATACTTGGAGTATACAGTCGCTTTCTTTGCAGCGTCTCTTGAGTCTACTACCAAAAGCCAATGTGTTCCGGAGTCTCTAGAGAACGCTGCTTTTAGAAACCGTCTCTCACCATCACCCTCACTCACACACGAAATCACACACATTTATGTGGACAAATGCATGAGTGAAAACTAAGGAATGTGCATGTGTTCACTTTAAGCATTCCTGAGTGGAGCTGCTGCAGAGGCAGATTAGTGTATGCATACATATGTAAACAGATTAGTGGACAAATGTGAAACGCGACCAAAAACACAATTTAACTGCATCCATCAAATACAAAGCTCAACTGATTTAGTCAGTTCATTAATAGATAATTAAAAACAGCAAAAGCGTATCTCTATCAGCTATGATTTCTACAGTCGTTTCAGTCAGTTTGAAGTGTTAAAGACAATTTGTAAATCAGCTGCTGACACAGAATCTATAACATTGTCCAATAAAAAGCAGTAAACTATGCTCTTGATTGCTAAGCCCTATTACTAGCATGATGTTTTACAATAGTAACCATGCTGCGTTATTTTGTTTTATGTTGTTTGAGGCCCCTTATTTTTAATAAAGCTTCAAGTCAGATATGTATACCTCATTCCATACAATTCTGATTTAATCATCACTCCAAGATGAAGAAAACAATTAATACATACATACATACAGGACTAGCATGTTTAATGGAACCTGTTTTAATTTTGTTAAATGTGAAACTCCACATGGTAAACACTTAAATTAAAACTAACTGTATGCTAAATAAAAAAAAAAAAAAAGGCTAAAAGCTAAACTGGCTTCAGCTCCTCAATGTGTGAGCATTTGTCACTTATATTTTTAAAAAAAAGTTAAGTAAAGTAAGCTGAGTATCTGGGAAATTAACAATGTTCACTTTAATCTCATATTTTCAGAATAAAAAGACTAATCTCAGAAAAGGCATAGCTACAAGCCTTGCTAGGCTAAAACAGGCCAATATATAATATAAAATAAAATAGGCCAAAACACTACAAGTGTTGCAATAAAGACACAGTCATCCCTGTTTGCCTTTTTGGATCAATAGTTACTTTTGTTCCAACCATTAGCATACACAGTGTTAAATGATTGTATGCATCTTGCTTTACGCAAAGTAACCACAGAGGCTCTTACTAATTAAAAGTGTCCAGTACCAGGCCTCACTGGGCCTATAATGTTTTATCCAATAACAAACTGTACCATCGTGGACAAAACATAATATTCACAATGCAAAACTAATTGTAATCAGCTGCTTTAAGTGACCGACTAATCTCTGTCTTTTTGTAATTGGTCTGCACAGAACGCGAGTTTGGATCATTCCCAAGAAATATAAAATTAGGCTCTACATAAAGAGGATTTTGTGCACCATCATCTTTCTCCATGTGTCTCGTCATCAGCCGACATAAGATCCCTGTTTCCATGTTGCTGAGTTACATAAAGAGGTTTTGTCGTTGGGAAAAATCATGTGGTTTAGAACTGACATCTCCCCCTCAGAGAAAGAAATGTCAGTCTTGACACACACATACACACAGAAACTGCATGAAAAGGCAGAGCTAGCCAGCAGCACATACAGTCTGATGTAGGGGAACAACATGTTCCATGACCCAGGGCAGGAGAGACAGACAGAGCAAGAGAGAAAAGAAGGGAGGGGGAGAGTGAGACACATAGAAAGAGGGATGAGAAAGAAAAAAGGTAGGAAAGAAAGGATAAGATGAATGACTGCCATGCAAAATACATGATAGAGGAAGAGTAACAGGAGGACCAAGAGGGATGCAAAGCTGCTACTTTAACTAACACTGTTAGAAAGCTACACAATCGATGCAAGAGACCTGAAAAGTGAGAGACAACCATTACCATGTGCTACATGCAATTTCACACTAAAAGCACTGCAACAGCTCTGCATTAGCTTCTATTACATCATCTAAGCCTGTCGGGCCAAAATGAAAGTTACATGTGAGGACACTGAACTTTTAGACAAACTTCACAGGTTTGATAGAAATCAGCACTGGTAGCAAATTAAAAAATGAAAAATAAAATGAACACTATATATTTAATATGCACTTAGGGAACGTGGTAAGTGTTAAAGTAATGCATTGAAGTAGACTGTAGCAGGTTCCGTGCGGCACCAGGCCATTTTAATGCTCTGATATTTAATCTGAATGGTGCTGGGGATCTTACTCTTTTTCAGCCTTGCGCAGTGCAGAGGCTTACGCCACGGGAGGAGAGCACAAATCTGCAGTGGCTCGTGCCTGAGATTTACAGGTCTTTGCTGCTGAGCTCCTACCACTGTCCAGGGAGGAAGGGAATATGTACACCCGCAGCATATTCCACCATCTAGAGCAGGGTTTGCTGACAAACCATACGCAGAGTAGGTTGTGGAGACAAACCAATGAGCCCATGAAGGACTAACCCCAATGGAGATCATGGGTGGAGGTCCATAGCAACCTGACATAACCTCACTATTTGTCAATTTAATGGAAAACTGGGGAAATTAACTCACTAATTCCTGCCACTTAAACATGTGCATACTACCTAAAAAAGTATTTGGCTATAGTAAACACAAATGACAGATGTAATACTTTGGAAGAATACATTTATTTGCTTTCTTGCTCAAATCCTCTCTCATGTCTGTATTCTCAACACAATGTTACCACCATCAGCCAGTATAGCTTAGCTTATAACAAACGCTCTGCTCTATAGCTTACTAATTAACTGTATATTCTGCACATAAAACTAAACAATAAGAATGATAATTAGCAGTTTTACTTTATGTTCTGGTTTATTTATTGGAGGAGGGCTAGTGCTAAGCTATGCTAACCTAACATAACCATCTCCTGGTTTTAGTTAACACTGTAAAAAACTGACAGGTGTCCAGTAATATCACAGCAAATCATTTAAAAACTTCTGGTTTTGCTACAGACTTAAAAAGTTAGCTAGCTGGATTTTGCTACCTATGGACAGAGCTGGGCTACCTGTGTCCACCCATTTCCAGACTCTATGCTAAGCTAAGCTGCTGGAGGTGGATTTACATTCACAAAGCCGACATGACAGCTGCTTCAACCTTCTCATCTAACTGAAAGAAAGTAAATAAGCTGCTGAGTGAAAGTGCTTGGAACTGATGAATCACATAGTATAAACACCTCTCCAATGTATTATCAGTCTCGCATTGTGATCATATTCTCTCCATTACTCATCAACTGAAAGGTGTGTTGAATTTGCTGAAGACCAGCCCACGATTACTACATAACTAACCATGCCGAGTGAGCAGTCATAATGTGCATCTCGCTGGCTTTTAATAGTGTCATTCATAATCAGCAACTGACATGTGTCTGCAGATTTATTCCACATAGACTGACCAAGAACTTAATCAGCCACTTGCTATAAGAGAAACATTGGACAACCTGCAAAACTAGTCTTCATAGTAATGAACAAATGCACATATCAATATACTTTAGCCCGCCTCAAATGTCTGTAGGCTGTTTTCTGTGAGAGCTTAGATTATGCCAAACTTCATGTATACTACTCTCTATGTATAGGCAAAGACAAATACACCTGCACAAGACTGGAAATAATCCACAAAAAAAGAAGGCAAAGAAAAAGAAGGCAGCTTGGCAGGATGGATGGAGGGAGACACAAACATCTGCTCTCCTACAAATACGGACCCTTAGCCTTTGGAGCCATTGGAGAGCAGACAGGGATAGAGTGATGAAATCAAGCATCCCTAATCATCTCAATCTGAAGAAGTCACTCACTGCATCTAATCCCACCCGAGGGTGAAAAGATAAATTGAGGCTTGAGTAATGCAGTTTGACTTAATACTGCGACTGATGCTACTGCAGCACTTGAGCTTCGCTGCATTTATTTCATATGAGCTTCATTTGTCTACATTTTGTCTCAGGTGATGAAACAAAAGCTGATCATGGGTCAAATGAGTCATCTGCAGTTAAAAGCAAACATTAGCTGTTATCTTCTGAAGCCTTCAAACTAGTGTGATGTGAGCATTAGCGTATATAGCCGTTTATAGCTCCCAGTGCTCTGGCTCCAGTGTGCAGACTGCATCGCCTCCTCCTCCTATTTCTATCCTAGAATCACAGACAGAAATAGTTCCCTAATATTTCAAGGTTATTGCCAACAACAGTGACAACAATGTTGTGTGATAGGAGATGGTGTGAGTGACACTATGGTGGCCAGAGATTAGTAGTCGCACCTTTCTGGTCCTAGAAAGCAGGTGTGTGCCATTTCATAGTGTTCATGGTAGCACTGGTATAATCAGAACAAGCTGTAAATACAACACTGACTGAAATGAGTGAAGGAAATTATGAAGCTGACGCGAACAAATCATCCGCCCCAAAAAAACTAAATGTATAGTTTCATATTCAAATTTATATTTCATATTTTAAATATGGGATTTCATATTCAGAATTTTAATACAGTCCCTTTTCACACTGCATTAACGTCATTACTTCAAGAATAAACTGAAATATCACAACATTTAAAGAAAATACAGAAGTATACGAATTGGATTTTAAAAAATGACAACAATAAACAGTCAGAACATTAAAACAAATGAGCCCAGCCATTTCCTACTTCCTCCCCAAGCTGCCAGTCCAAGCACCAAATGAGTCTCACCCTGTCCCTAAAGTCAGACTGAGCCACAGTATGAGTCACCCCCAAACCAAAACACTTTCATAACTGTCCAGACACACATTGCCGGCAGTTTAATGTGAAGCAGGACGGAAAGTGACAACCATCTTCCATTCCATTCAGTCATGCTTGGAAGGATGTTTAAAACGAAGGCCGCTGACCCCTTGATGCGAATCCCACATTTGTAAATCAGTTGTTACATGGTCCACACACGCATGCAGATGTGCCCTTGCACTCAACCCTGAAGCTATTAGCACTAAGAACTCTTTCACCAGGCATCTGTCCAAGCTCTCTTGCCACTTAATATGGAGAATGTGAAACAAGTGTGATATTTTAGCAGTTTCCTTTGGAGTTTTGAAGTGGGGGCTTTGAAAATAGAGAAAGAAATAAATGCTAGACAGATCACTAGTCACACACGTCTCCTCCCCTAACATGACGGCATCCTCTACCCGCCGTAAGCCCATTCATTCCCCTAAAAGGATGCTGCATTTTTCCCCCTGGCTTTGGATATTAGTAGAGCCAAGCCTATTCAAAATAATCCTCCCAAGCTAAATAAGGGACGTTGAAAAATGAGAGTGGGGGAGAAACTGGCAGAGATTTTCGCAGGTCCTCCAGCTGCAGCGTATTACCATCTGCCTATGGAATGCCAGTTATTTCCAGAGTGTCTTTAATAGCTTCCCTAAAGTGACACACAGCAGCTCCCAGACCAGAGGGAGTGATGTAGAGGCTTGGAGTGCTGTAGCCTGTGGAGTGGTGTCACGCTCATCACTTGCCCAACAATGAAACCCAAGAAGTTGCATAGAATATAAAAAAACTTTCACACTCCTCAGGTACTCAGTCAAGCAAACAGTTCTTGTGTCAAAACTCTTGGTGGCCAGTTATGGACTCATTACATGCTGTACATGTCTTTCTGTGAGACAGCTACAGGGGGTTGCTTAGCTAAATAACACCTCTATGCTCGCGCAGCACGATTTCTGAGTAATATGATTCTTACAAAACTCTAAAGTGGCAATGCACTGAAGGTGATATTTATTGGTTTAGACTTTGATGTCTGATGGCAAAATACAGATCATGCTCTGAGAAACTGCCCTTACCTTTAGGTGGGAAGTAGGATTTGCTCTCAGCTTTGTGAGGCCAGTCTACCACCAGGTGCCCATAGCGACGGAAGCTGTTGGTTATCTCATCTGCATGATGAAAAAAAGAAAACAAATTAAGAACAACAGAATGCTTGAACGGTACGTTCAATGATGTGATAACATTCATTGCATTGCATTCATGCAATATGCATGTGATGGACTCTATGCAGAGCCACACTCGGTGCTGAGACAGGCTGGGTTTCTATTTTTTGTCGTGTTTCTGCTGCAGTAGTAGCCACTGCATTAAACACGAACATAGTCTGGGCACATCCAGTCTGCTCTGGACTGACTCGTGCTGTGGAAACTCATGAATTTTTCAACCAGCTAAGGGCACGTATTGTGCCTCAACTCAGCAGTGCAGGTGCTTTCTGAACAGTTTAGACACACATGAATGTTCCATATTATTGTTATATATTAAGCCGTATTAACTACTTATCATGGCACAGAGGTTTGCAGCAACAAACAATATACTACTTTTTGCTCCACACAATTTATTTGAAAGGTTATTTTACCAATTAAGAATGTATGAAGTTATAAGAAAAAAATATAAATGCATTTGTTGTAACTTTAACAATCTAACAGTATATGAACAGCTGAAATGATTATTATTTAAGACACAGTATTTTAACAGTAAGGTACTAGTACCTCTACTTAAGGAAAATGGTCTCAGTACTTCCTCCACCATATATATGTAACTCATATGACTGCACTGCTGTTGTAACAATGACAGTAGTAACAATCTGTCTAATGATCACATTTCCTATCACAATACAACAAACCCAGGCTGTGTAATAAAATAGTAAAGTGTATAAATTGTGTGTACATTTATTAAATCAAAGTGCCCTTCAGCTATGTTTAAACATCACAGTAACTGCTGGTGGCAAACAGCCAGAAACAGATTGTACTGGGAGGCTTCCAATTGTGCGTGTACTGTACAGTATGTTCCAGTATAAATCTGCAGCAGGGTGGTGTAGAGAAAAAAAAGAAAAACAAAGATATGTAAATCCTTCATTTACCTTCATCTATGTCAGGGGGAAGGCCTCCGACAAACACCTTCCGGGAGTAGCGCTCCATCCTCTCTCCGTTCTGACAGCGGGTAGGTGAGTTCAGGCCCGGGGTCAAGGAGGGGTCACCATGACCGTCGTCGAGGAAACCATCTTCAAAGGGAAAAAGACACGAACGACCTGGGAGGAGAGAAATAGAAAAAGAAGGCCACCAGGAAGATAGACAGGGATAACAGGGGAGGATAGAGAGATTCATGAGTGTGAAGTAAAAAGGGAGGGTGAGAGATAAAATGAATTAGTAGAATATGTTAGTGGATGCTGAGATTACAATCACAATTCTGACTAAAGTCTGTTTTCACCAGCGTGAGATGATTGTGTGCCTTTATTCAACCCCCATAAGGATTCTGTATAAAGCCAATATACTGCATCAATATAAGTCAGGAACATTGGATAGATTATCAATGCAGTAAGTGATTACATCTTCATTTAGCACGTTGGTTTGATGCCACATTAAAATTAAAAACATTTTAAATTATACAGCCAAAACTAGGTGGACACCCATAAACATACTGTTGATCCCAGCAATTATTGTGGAAAGACTTTTCAGACAATAGAATGAGATGTTCAACTATCATATCTGGATGTCCATGTAACTTTGGCCGTAGCATATAGAAAAATATAATAATCATGTCATAATGTCACTTTGGGAAATTGATGGTGTCTCCCACTTCTGATAATCATAACATTAACCAGTGTTGCTGTCCTGCAGGCAACATACTGAACTGCAGAATGTAATGAGAATGGAGAAATTGTTGATCAGTCAGTAATGAGCATGGTTATGACACTGTATCCCAGTCGGACACAATGTGCCTGTGGAAGTCTAAACAAACTACATTTCCCATTGAGAGGCTCCCACTGGTGCAGCAGAACCACATTAACAGCATTGTTAACCTGTTTATATATGCGTTAAGCAATTCAACTTTTGCATATTAAAGAATTTCCCACCTATGGGGAGTGTCAGAATCTGAAACTTTAATTGAAAGCAATTTGATTCAGGTATTCACTGCACTTTGACAGCTCCACCATCATACAAGTAAAACATGTAAGCACAGCCCAGTATTGCAGTGACCTTACAAATGTCACACAGCAGCTTTCCTCTTTGTTGAAGAAAGACACAGTGAGTCAAAAAAGCAGATAAAATCAGAGAGGAGCCATATTGGAAGCACCCATCTTTTGCCATCCAGACAATGAATCACATCTGAGTCAGTATACTCAACAAAATTGTTTCTATTCTTCCTAAATCAAATCCTGTATATCCGATCATAATGCTTTGTTTTTTTGACCTGCTGTTACGTTTCCTTTAAAATATTCCTAATTTGCACAATCCTTTATGGTATAGATATTATAGGTAGAACACTGACTCAGAATAGAGAGAAAAGAAAATGAGAAGACATTTTTTTTTCCTCCTCACCATCAAGCAAAACACGATTCATATAGACAGATTTGGTGGACCCCTTGCTCCACCCTGATTAAATGCACAACATGAAAAACAGCATGTCAAAATTAATATGATTACACTGAATCACAGCACAGATGAAAAGCAGATAGTAACACCACACTAAGACCCCCCTCAGCCTTGGAGAGACACGGCCGGCATGTCAAGCAGAATCCCAGAGAAAATGCTACACGTTACCTCGTCTGCGGCCATAGCTCCGGGCTGCTTGTCAGCACAGTGGGGGAAGGAAAAGAGACACAAGGAGAGACAGAGGGTTGGGGCAGGAACAAGGGTTGGAAAGAGATATAGAGACATGGGTTTTGTGGAAATGGACCAAAAGGAACATCTCTAAGGCAACAGTGAAACCACAGATGGCCACACCTAAGCTTCGGCAACAGGAAAAGGATGATTATTGCGGCCTGGCACCAGCCCACAGTAAACCTGCTGCACCTGTACTGGCAACAAATACATGCATATGTTCTATGGGAGAGGGACATAGGGCAGGGTAAGTGAGGTTCAGCCGGAAATGTACGAGATATTTAGAAGCATAACATGATGCCCCATAACCAGAGATTGTAATCTCACTTTAATGAACCTTCAATCGCTCACATCCAGGCTAATCTTCTGTGAATATTCACAAATGAGGCCATAAAGCAGGCTGAAGGCAGAGTTGGTTAGTCATTATCATGACCCTAGTAAAATATTAAAGGTTACTCTCAGGTCAGTTAAGGCAGGCCAGGTGAGAGTGGAAACTTCCCACGGGATAAAGGGAGGGTATGGAGGTGGTTGATAGGCTCGGGGATCTGAGAAGGAAGAAAAACATGCAGAGGGAGCAGGGGGGCCATGGAGAGCAGGCTATGATGTCAGGGCTGGAGAGCTCCATATATTTATGGCAAGGTAAAAGTACGACACTGTAATTATGTGCCAGTTTTCAAAATGTCTTATCGTTTGGTCTTTAATGCTCATTTCACTGCAGTCACTCAGAGGATATGTGAATAGACAGTCTTCTCTCCAAATAAGACCACTTTGTAATATGTGAAAACACTGAGCAAACTATCAGGTGACAAAGACCATGAGATTTGGTTAAAAGCTCTGGAAACATTTGGCAAGTAAACCTTGAGCTCAGATTTTCAGTAAAGCACATTATTTCCAATTCCTAGAGCTCCCTATGGCTTTTGATGTCATTTCCTAGTATTCTGCTTCTATCAAGTGACAAAATTCCCATTTTAGGTCATATGATGAAAACAGACTTTACATGACTTCTCAGAGTCCTGAGGCCATCAACCAACTACTGCACATGCACTGAGAGGAAGACCATACAGCCTGCTTTCTTCTGCTACTACTCCAAACTAACTGCTTATACGGCAGACTTGTCACCTCAAAAACCAATTGATATTGAGAGAAGATATCGTCTCTGAGCCTCTTCTCCCTTGCTATGTTTTCATTTAAAATATCTGGTTCTCCAAATAATAAAACAAATAAATACTGAAAAACAAAACTGGACAGTTACACAGATTTGCCCTCTCACTGTCTGGCCTTGGCACAAACAAAGTCACCTAGCAACCAGACCAAAATGAAGAAAACGTTGCGCTGGGAAACTGTCAGATGCCTTAGGGAGAGAAAATACAACATACGAGGAAGAGGAGGAAAAGGAAAAGTGAGGGGTTAAGAATAAGTAGCAACCCCAAACTGTGTGCTGTCTGGGAGAGAGAAAAGTTTGAAAGGAAACTGGGTGATTCCTTTGGGCATGATGATGTTTTATATGGACTCCTTTGGTCGGTTACAGAGCCTTAGAGACCTCTACTAAGCTGTCAAAGTGAACAACAGCAAAAAATCTGGGTATAGAACCTATGTCTACTACTCTGCCTTTCTTCTTCAACTTCACTTAAAATCCTAACACCATCCGGAGAAATTAAAGCCCTTCCAGGGTCTCTCATGTAGCCTCAAAGCTAATGGGACGAAATATAGGAGAAACACTTTAAAGTTGAAACCAAAGCCTCCCTGTCTGCGCACATCACAGGCTACAGTGTAACGTGCTTGCTCTGACAGACTTGGAAGATCTGGGCAGATCTGTGCTTGCCTGAGCGTAATCCCATGACACAACAGTTTACCATCAATCTGAGAGATGTTCTCTGAGGATACGGATGATGAAAAGAACAAAATGAGTAACAAGCACCATTGTTATCGAGGCGTGAAAGTAGAAAACACCTTCACCGAGATTTTTTTCTTCCATTAGACATCTTCTACCATTATAAAAACCACCGTTTCCTTACCCTGTAGGCAAACTGATTTTCAGAGAGGGACACAGGGCCTTGCTAGTCTGGTTTGATCATCAGTCAGTTCTGAACTCCTTGACAGTTTGTTGAGGTTTGGCCAAAATGTGGGAAAAATTACTGCCCCCACAAAAACTAGCAGACAAGGCCAAAAGATATCATGTCCCTGTCCCTTTTCAAAGACACATTTTGTGGCAACAGCAGATGGCATGGATGGGATGGGATCTCTGGCTCATGTCTTGTCACTGTTGGTCATCTGATGGCTGGTGGGGGGATCTAGTCTTACATGTTGGGGTATTTTTGGAAGTGCTATTCACAGGTCAGGCGTGCTTCCCCTGACGATAAGAGGACTGTCCTAGGTTTATGGTGTCAGGGAATCCAGGCCTTAGCAAAGGTTAGGCAAGTGTGCCCAGTGTATACTGACAAAGCCCCTGTGGATAGGGTGCATATTATTTTATGGAAACATAACACAAAACACTTCCCATTCTTAATCCTTTCAAAACACAAAGGACAAAAGGCGGCAACAACACATGTATCAGTAAAACTGATACAAGAAGATGATGGGTACTCCATTAAAATATGACTTACTGTTCAATGGCATTATGTGGTCAGCTCCAGGATGATGAAAGTTGAGGCCCATTCGTCCTGTCAAAGAAAAAAAAAAAAGAAAAGAAAAGAACAGATTTACAAAAACAAGAAAACGTGGAATTTACTGATAAATCCACCTTGTTGACAGATTTGATGAATTGCTCACTCATTTAAACCTTCCGCTGTCAGCAATGGGGAAATGCTCATCACAATGAAATGCATGACATGAAATAAATGCACCCAACGTGATATAGTGGCAAAAAAAAAGATAACCACAGAGAACACTTGAAAAACAAGGCAGAAACACACACGCCTTTGTGACTGCATATCTCATATGTGCACATATACACGCAAACAAAAGCAGTTATGAGGCAAGGCTGATTCAACAGACCGTGCATTCTGCTATGGTGACAATGTGTGCATGTTACAAGGGCCCATCTGTCAACCCTTTTGTAGGAGAGGAGAGGGGCAGGAAGTCTAAATGGAAATAGTCCTGGTTATCTCTGTCTCCATCCTCCTGCTCATACTGATGACAACAAGAAACACATAATTAAGCTGAAGCAGAAATAACCTACCTGGTTTAGGATAAAGTATTGCTGTCTCAATAACTACATAATTTTCAGTGGCAGCCGCAGAGGCACACCCTTTATCCCTAACACCTAACATTAGGTTCCTGTGTCAAAATCCGCCTACACCAACATTACCCTTTAGAGTCAATGAGCTGTCATTTCTGTGTTAATAACATCGGGGTAGAGGGAGTAAAGGTTGAGGGGCACAACTGCAATGGATATCTTGCTTTTCTGCTGGTATCGGTTTCCCTGTACGTAACATGGACTTTGACAGACCAACCGGCTGCATGTTGCAAGCTGCTGTGGTGCAAACAAGGTGGTGTCAAAAGTTTAGCCACAGGAGACAGTTAGTGGGACCACAGAGGGGATCTCTTCTGGATTGCAAACAAGAGTAGGAAAAAGCCTTTGGATCAGGCTGAAAACCAGAGAGGCAGGGTGTAGGGAGGATAAGGGGGCGGCAGCCCTGCAGCTCCACAGATGTGGATTTCCACACTGTTGTCAGCCAGTCAGAATCCAGGCAACAGTTGGGCCCGGCAGGCAAAGGGAGTGTGACAAGTCCAGACATTACCACATCTTCGTATGAACACATGGATTTGTATGACACATAAATGTAAGGCCTAGTGTCACATTATCCTCCAACTTATTATCACGAGGGAGTGAGTGTAGGGCCTATAGTCTTTATTGGCAAAGACTAGATGCCCTACACTCACCTAAAGGTTGGAAAATCCGGTGTTGTGTGCTGACACAGGGTTTTTTTTTTAACGCCCCAGCAAGTTCCCTAATCATGCAGTGTATTCTCTGTCTCACTAGCCTTACTTCTGATAGTCAGGCCAGGCCTTCTTTCAAGTTCAACAACCCCAAGAGATAATTGCGTAGAATTGTGTATTGATATATGTGTGGGTGGTCTATTTGTTAGTCCTTCAACCAAATTCTGTGTTTTCAGCCCAAAAGACATATTGGCTGAACCGTCCCTGTGAGAGAATCCCTTCCAGATCCAGAAGCGGACATGCACTTTGGTCAAATCCCACTACAATAATGGATCAATAAAGTAACACATTACACAGCCGAGACTAGTAGACTCCATCAAACACACACAATCCCTCACAATCAAAGCTGTGACTTTGCTGGTGAAGAGAAAAAGTCACAACAAACACTGTGCTTGCCTTTCTATCTACATTAGTCATTTTGGGTGACAGAGGGGGACAGTTGCCCTACTGGAGCCTTAAAATAGCTCTGGGCATGTGCCAACTGCTTCCATCAGGAGCTAAGTGGAAGGGCCTGAGGGGCCCCTGAGTTTCTGCGGCTGCTGCTGCTGCCGTTCTGGTGACATTTGCTCACAGGGAGCACAAACTATTCTCAACCTCTCTGTGATGGTTGCACAGCAGTATCGCCATTCGGGAGACACGCCATCCGCTTCCTTAGGCACAGATCCAACAGAAACTTCCCATTATGCTAGTGAAAATCAACAGGCTGGACAGTGACCTTGGCGTAACTGATTTGGTTGAAATGGGGTAAATCGTAGGGGATGGATTAACTGGGTCTAGCCCGTGGTCATCAATTTGCGATCTGGTATCCTAATGGGGGTGCTTCAACGTTGATATAGTGTAGGGGAGCATGAAGCCTAGAAGGTTTAAGCAAAGCTTAACCAAAAGCAACACCAGCCATACATGTACATCTAAGGCTGTCATCTACCTTCAACTGCTATCAACAAGCAGAGACATTTGTCTGCTGATGCTGAGACCAAACAATGGTGATGTGGATTTAATATGGAATGCCTATGAAAAACTACTCCAGTGCAGCACCTCATGTTGCCTGTCAGAATGACACACAAATGACACACAATGACAGACTTCTTCCACTTCTACCATAGATCACATTGAACTATATAAAATCGTGTACAGTGTGATGCACAAATTAGGGCATATTAACAGAACTAAACCCCCTAAAATGTCATCCACAATTGTCACAATTCTTTCCATAAACGTACCAATCATAAAATAATACTTTTATACATTAGCAGAGGATTTTTAGAATCTAGTTCAGCCTGATGCACAAACTGGCAGTGACAGTCAGGCAGTCACTGGTATCACAGTTTGTGAGATCTGGACAAACAGTGACTTCAATAGACAAAACAAGCCCAGGCTTGTCTTGTTGTCTGGACTGGATTAACTCAGTCACGCTTGCAGGAGTCATGAATATTCCACCATAACAAAACATACTGTTGCTCTCTGATAGTGTAGTTTATTGGAAGCAAGGTGCAATTTAACCTTTAACACAGGCAAGAAACACATTATCTTATCTCTGTACAGTCATTACTGACTGTTTAAAGTACAGGGGCATCCCTATGTGGTTCAGATCACCTCATGTGTTGAATGCCTTGAAAGGTTAAGGAGTCAAGTCCATCTTATCAGCCAAATGTTGACCTTTAACCTCAGGATGAGTTGGTGTGAACCCTTTCTGAACGCAAACAAACCTAAACAAGAAGCAAAAGTTTCACATACAAACAAAAGTGATATTTAGGAGTAAAATGGATTTTTCCTAACCAAACCTAATTTTTTATTAAAACTTTATCTTTTACCTTTTATTTCCTTTACTTAAACTTCTTGAAGATCTTTACACCACAACCTAACATACCATAGGTAAAGCCAACAAATGGAACATGCTTTGTCGCATTGGTTTCAGCAAAAGTTATACCCAACACTACTAATCATCTGAAATCTAAACTGTGCGTTTAATTATTGTTTTTCCCCTGATGAAAAACCTTTGTGTGTCAACTCTTATCCACTGAACCATGCTCTTGTCAACAAGAACACAAAGTCAAACAGCAGCAGTGTTGTCTCTGGTCAGCTCTAGATTTCTGTTATAGCTGGTACTTACTTTATTTTATGGCAATGCTATACCACATGTAGACTACTGACTACACACAACTGGTGACACCCACACACACCATACAGACTGTAGAAAGCTAACATAAAGCTAAGTACTTAGCATTTTTCAGAACAAATGACAAGTGGTGGATTAGTGCAGAAATAACTACTTCATATTTTAAATAAACAGTCTATTAACAAACAACACTTAAACTTTGAAATATTTTTAGTTTAATGGATCTGCGGTGTGGGGTTTAAGATGAGAAGGGTGACATCAATCTCATGTCTGTATGCAAAATATGAAGCTGTAGTAAAGTCACAGGTGTTGTGTCCAAAAATCACTGCCTAGAAACTCTTTCACTTCTGCACACATTATATACACTCAGTACTCAGTAGTCTACTCAGTAGTGTGCGTTTGTTAGCAGAAACTAGTGTACACGGCATCTACACCACTTTTAGTGTTGCACAGCAAATGGTGAACAATCTTTATCGTGCACTATAATAGGATAGGGAGTGATTTCGAACACAGCCACAGCCAGCGCATGTCTGAAAAACACTAAGGTCCAGCACTCCTGTAAAGATTTTGCAAAGATTAAACAAATACAATATAGTGTGTTAATTTGCAAGCTTTAGAAGTGCCAACGAGTGGCCTTTTTTTTTTTTTTTTTTTACTAGGT
>OMLM01002051.1:89892-119168 GCA_900302695.1 Helostoma temminkii | reverse complement strand
AAAAACTTGAGATATCATTTGTATCATTAGATGTTGTCATCTTTTAATATAGTCCATATATTTGTACTTCTCAAATTAAAACCACTAAGAAGAGCAATGTTTGGGCTGTGGAAAATCTTCTTTGAGCAACATGCTTTGCTTGGTTTTAGAGCTAACACTGAGTTCACTTTCCTTTTGGAAAAAGTTTGCAGGACATCTTTTCCAAAATCCACCCCTGATCTGCTTTTACAACTTTTACACTACAGAGATATTATAGTAGGAACATTCATTAACTTGCACATAGAGGAAGGGTTGTTGTGCAGTGTTGATTTTAGTGTTGTTTTTATCATATAAAATGTAGTTGTTATGTAGTAGAGATGTAGTAATTTGTTAACTGTTTGAATTCTAAATCTGATGTTTTATAAAAACATGGTTGTGTTTTTATACAACAACAATACACTTACAGTACATCCACTTTATGCTTCAGTTATATTACATTTTCTGGTTGTCGTTATGTTCACAGGTGGTGGGAGAGTACGGCATGGCCCATTTCAGTGACAAGGGCAAGAGCAAAGGAAAGGATTACTGCATATTCTTCAACCCACAATGGGCACATCTACCTCAGGACCTAAATAAGGCAGTAAGTCAAAAGTGACCAGTGAGCTTTAACTTTGTAAGCATTATAATAACACCAGTTAACTTTCTCAGAACAATGGGTCTAACCTCCAGTTTGCACTGATATGCACCTGATCAATAAAATGTTTTTCCGGCAGCCTCGTACAGGATGCTGAAATCTGATCTCCACCTTAAGTGCCTCTTTAAGCTGCTTTCTGAACCAAGTGCAAATGTGGGGGATGTGTATGAGCAATATCAGAATAAAATGAGTTACAGTAAGATGTGCAAGAGGATATAAATGTACAAATTGCAGTTTGTTGATCATTAGTAAATAAAATTTTAATTTTTTTTTGGATATAATCTAAAAAATTGATCCAGCTGGCTTTAATAATCAGCAGATTAAGAATAAAATACGGAATAGCAGCAGATAGATTTTCATTTGGATTCAGATATTGAACTTTAACAGAATTCCTTCAGCCTTAGACCTTTTTGTCTTGTAGTCGCGTCTCCAGATCTATGACCTGACAACATCGGTCCTGTGCTCACCATCGGAGGTCCCAGAGAACGGCTTCCTAAATCGCATCCCCATGGTGATGAGAGGCAACTGCACTTTCTATGAAAAGGTTCGACTGGCCCAGATAAACGGCGCCAAGGGGCTGCTCATTGTCAGCAAAGACAGACTGGTAAGGTTGTTGCTCGCATCCTGTGTGCGTCAAGATTTAATTATTTCTGGCACTTCAAAAAAAACAAAATTCGTTTTCCATTACAGACGCCACCAGGTGGAAACAAGACTCAGTACGAGGAGATCGACATTCCTGTCGCACTGCTCAGCTACTCCGATATGCTAGACATAAGCAAGGTGAGAGGTTGACCTATAGCCACTGAAGTGATAGACACAAAATTAAACATTTTGCAGTCGGACAGCAGAAGAAGATTTGTAACACGGTTTATCCTGTAGCAAAAATACAAAGGGAATCATCGTGTGCAAATAAATATGTTTAACTAACTCTAACTCTAACTCCTGCAGACCTTTGGTAAAGGAAGAGTGGTTGCCATGTACGCACCCAATGAGCCGGTCTTAGACTACAACATGGTGATCATCTTCTTGATGGCGGTGGGAACAGTAGCCATCGGAGGTTACTGGGCTGGCAGCAGGGACAGCAAGAGGTAAGTGGATGTGATTGAGGTTACGCTTATAATTACATTATAAGTAGTGATGCCTAAACATTTAAGTTAAACTCAATCTATTTTTTTTATTTGATATTTTAATAATATAATTTTTCACCTTTCTTGGTTAAAATAAGTGATTTAGTCCCAACATGTCCCAACATCTCAGTAAGTGGTATAGAAGTGTTGTTAAATAACAGGCATTATAATGACATAACTAAAAGTATGTTGATAATTTGATCACGGTTGCTGTATTTTCCTTTATTTACATAATAGTATTACATTATTTTCTACTTCTTTACCAATTCCAATGCTTAGTTACAGGATGCAGAGTTTCCTCCACGCTGAGCATACCATTCTTTAGTCCTGAGAATTTAAATTTATTTTTAATTTATCGCTGGAGAAAATTAGTCATGGGTTTCTTGGCAGGGAACTTTGAGTGTATGATTACTCAGTTTTTCTTTTAAAAGAGAAAGATTGTGTGTGTGTGTGTGTCTTGTTTTCAAACCCAACAGCTTTGCGCTCCTGCTACTTCACCAAAGGGCAGCGTTGTTTATTTGAGACCACTTGAGTGACTCACAGGCTTAAGCCAGTCAGAGTCTGTCCTTTCTGACAGAGCTGCCAATTTCACTGAGGTCACAGTCAGATATGCTCTGTGACTATCGGGCAAAAAATAAAAAACCAAAAACATTTTGGAATATGAGTCTGTTTGTTGAACGGAATAGGAATAAAGCGAGTGACGTTCAGCCAAATGATGGTAAATATTGACTGCAGATGGTAGGATGGTCATTCTGGCTGCTTTGGCA
Source organism: Helostoma temminkii (assembly GCA_900302695.1). NCBI lineage: Eukaryota > Metazoa > Chordata > Actinopteri > Anabantiformes > Helostomatidae > Helostoma > Helostoma temminkii. Next base: position 116,601 of record OMLM01002051.1, on the reverse strand, counting down.
GTTCACCAACCATCAGTTAATACTGTGTGAAGTGAACAGTGAAGCCCAGAAGGCTGCCAAGTGTGTCGATCATTAGACTTTAGAGTTATGAAGAAGGCTCCAAAACCTCCCGAACACTGACTCCATTTCTTCTCCTGCAGACGCTACATGAAGCACAAGAGGGACGATGGTGCAGAGAAGCAGGACGAGGAGACAGTAGACGTCACACCCATCATGATTTGCGTGTTTGTGGTCATGTGCTGCAGCATGCTGGTGCTACTCTACTTTTTTTACGACCGCCTGGGTACGACACAGCTACACTCCCACACCATTGATCTGTACACGCATAGCCATTGGTTTTGCTTAAAGGGAAAAAAGCTTCAGATCCATTTTGTGTGTCTGCCCAGTATTTATTGCTGTGATGGAGATTGTTTGCATCTCAAAGCCAGTCTTTGCCTCAGTCATTATGGTCTGGCAGGGCCTGGTAGTAGTTTGCTTGGGTTTTAATTGACCATCAATGTTTTCCTTCCTCGTAACTTTCAACCTCATGTCCAGTGAGCTTGCGTTCCCAAACTGGGACACACCAGATTGGACAAGCGCAAAGCGGGATTTAGGATCAGCTGTTTACCACATAAACTACCTGAGGGAATCTTAAGTAGGTGGGACAATAATCCCTCCATTTAGAATCTCTCCCATTAAAGAATAGAAGAGCTTAATGGCTGAGATAACATTTCACTGACAAACAGATTAACCTGCTAACTGCTTAGTGTCTCTGGGCATTTGCCGTACAGAGACTATTACTAGTAAAACTGATATCTTTGGATATTTCAGGACTCGCTTTGTCATAGAGAAACACACCTAAAAGTGAATGTCCTTATCAAATGATAATATGCTCTAATTTTCTGCACTGTTTTCTCAACGTTTAGCCATTTGGGTCATCGCCATCTTCTGTGTGGCCTCCTCCGTCGGCCTCCACAGCTGTCTGTGGCCTTTTGTGAGGAGACTTCCCTTCTGCAAGTGCAGGTGAGACTGTTCACATCAGTAAGGTTTAATAACGGTAGCTGCATGAAAGTCTATTGTCAGCACCTACTGTGTTTGTGTTTGCATCTTCATACAGTTGTATCATACTGATTTACAAACCATCTTGTGGTCACAGGATCCCAGAGAACAACCTGCCGTACTTGCACAAGCGGCCACAGATCCGCATGCTGCTGCTGTCGGCCCTCTGCATCGGAGTCAGCGTCACCTGGATGGTGTTTCGCAATGAAGACCAGTACGTACAAAGAGAAAAAGTCTCAGACTTACTCCTCTACATATATATTTCAATGCTTGGTATAAGTATTGGTGCTTAAATGATATGGTCATTCATGACAAGTAAAAATAAACCACAAAATTTGCTTTTGTGAAACTAAATCGTCACAATATCAATTTTATAAAGTTTTCCCTTTGTCCAGTTTCACAAGGCACCAATAATACTGATAAAAATAGGAGAACATGCTTTGTATTTCTCAGCCAGAAACGGTTGCTAACCTTCCAGATTAATTTACAGCTCTCTGAGCGCCGTAGACTGACAGGTTCCTTTTGGTCTTTGGTCACTACTCTCTGTTGCTGCACTCTAGAAAAGCCTTCCAGTGTTTAATGGTGCCCAGCAACAACAGTTAATAAAGAATATCCCCATCAAATGACAGCAAAGCTGACATTAATAGGGTCTCGATTCTAATAAAAGGACAAAATACTGATCTGACAGCAGCATATTTATGGATTAAACACACTCTATATGTAATTCATCATCATTTAGGCTGCGTTTGCTCTGAAAATCTTTTATATGTGTGTGTCGGATGACATGAAATTTGCTCTCTGTGTGTGAGAACATGTTGGACGTGCATCATATGATGATTGTGTGGGCTGACTCACGTGTTGTGTCCTTCAGGTGGGCGTGGGTGTTACAGGACGCCCTGGGGATCGCCTTCTGTCTCTACATGCTGAAAACAGTCAGGCTGCCCACATTTAAGGTGGAACGACACAGTCGTGTATATATACACTGTAGCACTGTAGAATGTGTCTTTTTAAGGTTTTAATTGTGTTTTGCCGAATAATTAAGCGTGTTGGTTCATACACCCTCTCTCTGCAGGCTTGTACTTTACTACTGACGGTCCTTTTTGTCTACGATGTCTTCTTCGTATTTATTACGCCGTTCATCACAAAGGTATGTGCAAGACGGCCACTCCCACTCAAGGTTGTTCAGGTGTCTGCCGCCTCATGTTTATGTTACCCATTTCTCCATAGGGAGGGGAAAGTATCATGGTGGAGGTAGCGGCTGGTCCCTCTGACTCCTCCACACATGAGAAGGTGAGCTTTTTCATATTCTACAACTCCCTTTAGATGAGATTTGTGTATTTAGAGGAACTCCTGTAGAAGACACTGACAGTAAAGGTAATTTTTGTCTCCAGCTTCCCATGGTGCTCAAAGTGCCCAGGTTAAACTCCTCTCCACTGGCTCTTTGTGACCGGCCCTTCTCCCTCTTGGGCTTTGGTGATGTCTTAGTACCAGGTAGGAAACATCTGTGTCAGTATCCGATATTATAAGTGCAGTGAAACATTTGGCACCTCACACACGCTTCCCCTGTTCTGAATGCCTCTTTGTCGTTTCTCCCACCAGGTCTGCTGGTGGCTTACTGTCACAGGTTTGACATTTTAACACAGTCCTCCAGGATCTACTTCGTTGCCTGTACGATCGGTATGTACATAGACAGCGGCTACTAAGATTGTTGTGGAAGTGAACAGTGACAAGTCCTGTTCTGACAGGATTAATATTACAGCAGGAGATGAGGATTTACATGCTGTAGTCTTCAAGAGACGTAGACCAGCGAACAGAGAACACAAGCACTGACCTTGGTGACTTTAAAAACATTTTCAATAGAGCTCTGTATAGATGCTATTGTTTTCAGTTAGCATCTTCCAGTCCTCCTTGACAAAAAGCCAAAAGGAGTTTGTAAAGGAGCTCTGTGAAAAACTGATTAAATGATTTCTAAATAAAAAAGATATAGTTAGGGTACAAAAGAAGCACACAACGTTAGTGTGACCTGATCTATAAATGTTCAGCTGGAGCGTTTGCTAGTCTTGTATCCTTTTCCAAGTTGGCAAATGCCTTTGTAATACTATTGTATTTACTATAGTGAATAAAAAAAAATCCTGGTGTTGATCACAGAGCTTATTTTAAGTGATCTATGAAAAACTAATTTAGGAAACCCACTGACTGGGATGAGGGAACCAGATGTGTTAAAGTGCTAACTTGTTTTCTATGGCACTCAAATAAAGTAAAAGGAAAAAGCAGCTCCTTAAAATATAGGGATGTCTCTCCAGTCAATTTAAATTAGAAGAACCATCGAGTTTGTGGCTGTAATTGAGTGATTGTGCGTTTGCTGCACATGACTTTTTTTATGATTTTGAAAACGCTGTCTCCCTTTGTTTCTGTCCCATCAGCTTACGGCATCGGTCTGCTGATTACCTTCGTGGCTCTGGCCGTGATGCAGAAGGGTCAGCCGGCCTTGCTCTACCTGGTGCCTTGCACTCTGCTCACCAGCCTCGCCGTAGCGCTGTGGCGCAAGGAGCTGCCCCAGTTCTGGACTGGGAGTGGATTTGTGGTGAATACCAGTTTGATATGACTGCCTACTGCCGAAGAACAAAAAGACACACAAAAAAAACAACAAAAAACAAGCAAATAAAAATCTAGATTTAAATAACATGCAGAGTAAAGTAGAATTTCAAGTTGAGTAACCCCTTTAAATAATTCCACTCGTTCCAACTGCCTCTTTCTGCTCTACTGTTCCCCTTCCCTCCCATCGCTGCTCCGCGCCCTTTATTTTACTGTGGCTGTGCTCTAGTCTGCTGCTGAGGGCTCAGCTGTCTGTGAATGTCACTGCAGGTATTTTATCTGCGCTTGCTACTTTACTCTCTGACATTAAATCCTGACCCCACATTAGGCTCATTTTGGGTTGTTTTTTTTTTTGGCTGTTATAGATGATCAAGTAGTAAAGTGGGTAACTTCAACAATCATTTATGGTGCTGATGGTGACTAAACTATTTTATTACATAGCCTTGATTAGCATGTGGTATCTGTCTAGTGTGGGATTTTCTTTGCTTTCATTTCCTGTATGGATATCAGGGACTTTTCTCCACATGCAGAAATACCTCTGACAACAATATTAAGCTCACACAAGTCTTTTATTTTGGAGTAAATTGTTAAATTAAGATGTGATGAGTAATGTTTACTGTGGACAGAGGACCAACTTTATCTTTTGGGGTTCTAGTTGTCTTATCTTAAGCTCTTCTGGATCTGTTATCATTGCATTTCATTTTTAACCTAGTCATTTCAGTCCTGTCCTACAGACTTTGTTGTTTTTTTTGTCCCCAGCAGCCTCCCGTAGCCCTCGCACCAATCAACTGTACACAAACTGCAGCTCCACAGACAGAAGGGCCCTTGACTAAACTGGACCCGCAACCCACAGAAGCCACCAGTCAGAGCGAGGACCAGCCCCAGCACTCACAGGAAACCCCCCCAGCGGGGAAAGATGAAGAAGACAGCAAATCTAACTGAAATGACTCCTAGTACGGCATTTCCCAATTCACGTCATGTTTTATTTGTTGTTCTACATTGTGTCTCGGTCTATGGACACTTTAACTACAGACGTTTACTCTTGGTGCAAAGGGAAGAGCAGAGGAGATCTGCGTTTCTGAACAGCTGACTCAGCGGGGCAGCAGGACTTGAAGCATGAAAAATTATAAATACACTTACACCTGTAAAGAGAATGATAAGTTAGTCAAGCTATTGAGTAAATAAATCATCTATACAATCCATTCTGCAGCAACATTAATGTCAGTGGAATCGCTGTGGATACTGAATTTGTTCACAAGATAAGTCCATGAAAATGTTCCCGGTTTTCATGCAATTTGATCCGTCATTACTTCCTAGTGGTTTGCTTTTATGTCACTTAAGAGACCAATGCCAAATATTTGCTCGTTACAACCGTGTCACGCGAAAGTAAAGTGAATGTCTGTGGGTTTGAACTGTTGATCGGGCAAAACAACATGTAAAAAGTGTCAGCTGGAGCCAAAACAGTTGAGAACCTGGAGTGTTAGTTATGAGACAGCGGCACAAATCCACACTACAGCTTGCTAAAGACCTAAATGCTGTGGTACAGCTGAAACAGAAAGACCAGTTGTGACTGACCAGAGCTGGTTAGTGGCTCCAGAATCACCATCCGTCGCCAGGTCTCCAAGCCTCGAGCGAAATTCAAACCCTACATACTGTCACACCGCTCACAGCTCACAGCTGGCCAGTCACTCTGATGCAGGCGGGGAACCTTTCAAGCACTTCGGTTGGAGTATACAGAGGATCTTATTTTCAAAAGCACACAAACACTACATAAAAAGCCATTTGAGCAGTCTTTACCGCAGCAGTTCTCACTTTAGGGACAGCAATGTTGGCTGAGGTTTTGTTCCCTAAAATGTGGTGCTATTATGGCTATTTTTTTTTTTTTTGACAGAAGCATTTGTTGACGTTTTTCTATTTTACTTATGGTATTTTATTTTAGTTTTGCATGCTGTGAATCTGACTTTACCCTTAATTTAAAACCAGCACATAATCTTAACAGCCCACATTATTGTTCTAAAAACCACTTCACATTGTCTTATTGGTTCTGGCCTTATGGTGTCCACAGTGGGAGAAACAGCAGAATGTCTCACAGCTAAAAGTTGCTTGAAAAGTACTGCACTCAAGATGTGTGAACTGAGCTGCGAGCGCTACCAGTGTTTTGTTTGATATGTTTATATGAGGCATTCGCACAATATTTTTTTTAATTCATGAACCAGCAGAAATAGTTGGTTCGTGCCTGTGTATATGTTAATGTATACTCACAAAGAGTTAAAGAAATATATCCAATATTCATTCAGCTTTTGATTTACAAGCCCGTTTCTGACCCGAGGGTTTCGTCTAAAACACCAGAGCCCAGCAGTGATTTCTGCGTCCGGTAACTGGTTTCTGTGTTAAAAAAAAAAGTAAATATGATTTGATCAGAGGTGAAATGGGAGCAGCTTAGTTGTCTGAATGTGTGCCCTTGCTGACTCAGTATCAGTGCTTTACAGGACATGAGAGTATTCATTCACCAGTATGTTTTTTTTTTGTCAAGTGGTTTTAATGCCTCTGTTGAGGAATACACATAATAAACAAACATTGTATTTGATTTTCTGTCTTCTCCTTGTGTATTATTATAAGGTATATTTTGCAGCTTTTGATTTTTGAAGGGTGTAGAAAGTCTGGAAACACAATCTGGCCTCCTGCAGCGGCTGAGTCTGAATGTGTCTTTTCATAACGGCCCTCCAGCTGCGGAATAGGTCGTCTGCTGCCCAGACTCTGCATCGACGAACCGCTGTCTGACAAAGAGCCTCTTGTCACTTCAGCTCAGTCGGCTCCAAGTGGAGAAGTGAGCGAGTCTCTGTTTGTTCCGGATCACCTATCTGATCGCTGACTTGCTGTTTGTTGGTATTGAAAACTGTTTATTCTGTGAAATAAGTACTTTGATAGTACTAGCAATAAAAATAATAATAGCTGCATTTAAGGCACTAAGACTTTTGAATACAATGTCTCGTCACCATGTGGCTGGGTATTGGCAGTCGAACCTCCGCTCCTGGGTTCATAGACTGCTACTTTACCAACTGACCTATAGGGACATGAAGTTGTGGTTCTTTTGGCTACACTATGGTTGTTGAGTTTATTACTGACCTTCTTCATTTATGCAGAATTAGAAGCACATTCCACACGTTGCACCTGCAATTGTTTAAATGGCGCTTCACCAGTCTTAAAGGTGCTTTGTGGAGTTTTCTTGTAAACCAAACAATTTACAATATATATGTTCAGTATTATCACCAAAATGCATTTTGTGTATTCTTGAGGAATTTTCTTCCTCATAAAACACAGGAAAGTCATTTTTAAATATTGTCTTCTTCTGCACAGCACATTCTGGTGTCTTACACCTGCTGATCTGTTAGTGTGAAATAAGTGGTAGGAATAAAAGAAATTGTGGATGCAGACAGAAAAATGGCTCCATAACACTCCATAAGGAAACTTTGAGTATTTCAAGTGGATATCTTCCAAAGTTACACTCTTTAGTACAAACTTTCTCTTTAATGTTTTCAGTTTTTGACATCAGAGAGAAGATTCTGTCCTAAAAAGGCTGTAAACTGTGGAACATCCATGATTTGTAATACGCAGGCTGCTGAACTTTCATCAGGTCTGTGGATTCTGTCCTCCATCATGTTCACTGGAAACTTTTTTTAGAGGAATATTTAAAAGATCAGTGCGAACAAACTTCACATTTCTTTTTTTCCTTTTTCAGCCAAAGTGAACATAAAGAGCTGTGATGGTCGTGAAATCAAAATCCAAGGCCTGAAACTATTTCAGTTTTTCCTTCAGTCGTGTGAAATCGGTCCACAAACAAGTCAAGGATGTAAAGTCAACCGTCTCTTTATTCCACAAGTGATTTGTAAAACAGTTTACATGGAACTAAGAGGTGACAGCAGCCAAATTAGCTGAGAAAAATCAACATAATGTTAAATGTTAAATTATGCCACAAATTATTTAGCAGGGAATAACCCACTGAAACTGTTCTGTTACTCTCTCATAAATACTTAAAACTACCGTCTGCTTGTGAAGAGCACGAAAAGCCTCCACAGAAAAACTGCAACTGCTCATCTGTCACTGTGGATATTTACAAACAATATATTTACAGCCACACATAGTTTCTCCCACAAACCTGGTTAATTTGTAATTTGATCAGAGTAGATACAGATAAATCACCAGATTGATTCCTTGTTAAAATGATGTGCATGGCACTTCATATTCAAACAGGTCAATAACTTCCTCAGACTATGTTTATCTTTCATTAAATAAAAAAAAGATTTAAGACGCGAGTGCTTACTGGTTAAAAGACAAGCTACTGTCAGAGAAAATGTCCTTGGCAATAAAAGTTTTAGTAACATCTTCCTTTACAATATTATCCTTTGTAATGTCTAAAGGGGCCTAGCTTTTTATATTCTTTTGAACCACCTTTTATAAAATGTCCATCACGTTTTCCCCTCGATCGGCTGGTTTCCAGCGATAAAGCACAGCGATAGCGATAAAGCCTTTTTGCCGCCCCAGTCGTTCCGTGTTTTAAAGTCCTCGTGCTTGATGAGGCCTCCAGTTTGTAGTTTCAACTTAAAAGAATAACTCCTTCTCTTTCTTTGGTTTCAGAATCTCTTTGGGGAAAGGAGGCGGTACCGGTGGACTTTCGTCGCTGCTGCTGTGCCTCTTTTGTGAGCCGAAAGACGGTGATGTTCTCACATTCGGGGTAGTCGGAAGTGGTTTGTGGTTTGGTGGCATGAAGATGTCTGGTTGAAAGGAGATTGTAAAATAAATGAATTGAGCCACAATAGCTCGCTGTGATTGTTACAGCAACACCTGACAATGTAATATGATTGTACCCATCCATACAAGTCATTTAAAGGTTTAGTGAGCAGCAATAGAAAACTTGTTATAAAACACCAGCCTCTTGGGTAATGGATAGATGGAGGTCTGCAAATAAATTGTGAGGAAGAAGGTGTGACCTTATGTCCTATGCTGACTGTGATTTTTTTCATAATGCAATGTTTATTTTCTTTTTAAATCGGCAAGACCTAAACACCAGAGGTCTAAAGATCTAAACGTCCTTAATAATGTTTGACAACTCGCAGATTCCTCACAAGGGGGAGCTGTCCAGTCACATATCAGGGCCCACAAAGCATCACAAGCAAATAAAAGTATTACTCTGATTGTTGGTTAAAGCTGTTCCAAATTCAAAACACTCCATAATAAAGTTTTCTAAAGAAATTTAAATATGATGTTAAAAAAATAACTGAAAATGTCACAACAACAAACCCACATTTAAAAAAAAAAAAAAAAAAAGACCTTTGGGACGAGTTAGAGTGGAGACAGCGAGCCAGACCTTATTGTCAGACATCAGTGCATGACCACAGCTTCTAGCTTCTAGAGGAATGGTCAAAAATTCCCATAAACACACTCCTAAACCTTGTGGAAAGAATTCCTGTGTTCCTTTGTGTTCAGTCTTAACACAAAGTAAACTAAAATCTTCTATTGTACCTGAAAATATTAGTGTAGTTAGTTTTTCCTCAAGAGGATAAATGCAAACCTGTCGTGAGTGACTGGCTTGAATTGAAACACTTTCCAAATTAGTTTGATAGTAAACATGGACAACTCAAACAGGAACAAATCAGGATTGAGTGAGAAGCCTCCACTGTACCTGGCTGGTAGATTCTTTGAGGACTGGTGCGCCTGGTGGATCTCAGACTGCCTCCCGCTTTCCCAGAGACTTGAATGGGCACCAGTTGATTCACGTCTATGGAAGCTAAGAACACAATACGGGGACGGCAGTTTTAACTAACAACATTAACTGCGCTGTACTTGAACATTGACAGATAAACTTTTCAGGCTTTTGTCCTGACCTGCGCTCTTTGTTCTTTGGTGGGACCTCTTAGATTTACTTCTTTTCCCCTTGGTTTGACCAGCCAGCTTGAAGGGGATCTGCTGCATGTGACCCTGGTTGGCGGTGATGCTTTTCCCACGTGGTGGAACCTTTGGAGGAATTTCCAAAGGGTCTGCGCTGATGTTGCTGGTCCACGGGGGTTTTCCAGATGAGGACAGCTTCTCACCTCCGTTCACTACACTTCCCCTGAACGACTGGTTAATGATGATCTTCGAGACCTAGGGAGAAGGAGGAAGGTCTTGTGAAGTTTTGAATCTTATTAAAATAAAAAACAAAAAAACAGAATAAATTAGGATGAGTCATTGCTTTCAAGTCACTGCACACACAAAAACTGCAAAAAAGATTACACAGTTCAAAACAGAATGGAAAAAGATTTAACAAATCTAAATTCTTTCACATATACTGAAAGTCCATACACGTTAAACTACTGCTATGTCACTAGATTACATGGCGAAAAGGGAAATCTATTTATCATTTCATAGAGCATGAAAAACTGATGAACTTATTCCATTTCTCACATTATCGTAGTTGGTAGATGACAAAAGCTTCGTTCTCAAGTTTTTTTCCACCTTCTCCAAACGCTCCCTCTCCTGAGTCAGACGCTCCTTTTCCTTTTCCACCAATTTTACAGAATCCCTCAACGTCTCCAGGTTCAGTTGGTGTTCATCTTTCTGCCTCTCCAGATCCTCCTTTTCCTCCCTGAGCTTCTCCTCCCACTTCTTAAAGTATTCCTCCCTTTGTTTCAGCTGAGCCTCCTGATTCTCGATCTGTATCCTCTGCTGCGCTTTCTCCTTCTCCCAGCACAGCTGCTCTTCTCGTTGCTGAGCCTGCAGCTTCTGCAAGTTGCCGAGTTGTTCCTTCTGCTTCTCCAAGTTGCGCTGCTTCTCCTGCTCGAGCAGCACGCCGCTGTAATGATGTGAGGGCTGCTGAATCTTTGACTGAAAAGAGCCCTGCAGCTCAGTTTGGCTGTCCTGCTGGGCAACAAATGCCTGCACATTGAAGAATTCAACATAAATAAATATTTTAGGTATACAGATGAGAACTAATGATTGTTTTTTTTTTTTTTATAAACAACACACTTAGCTTCAAAAACAAAGCCGAAAGCTTTATTAGCTCTTGTAACTTAACAAATAATGAATGCGATATTTCAGAACAATTTACAGTATCTTACCTGCAAACTGTAGAGCAGTTGTGCAAGTTTTGCGACGCTGTCACACACCTACAGAACAAAAAAGAACCAGTGGTAGAGGCAGTTTTATAATTCAGCATGAAGTTATTCAAATTACAATCATCAGGAATATATTTACAAATACATAAGGATACCTCTGGCTCTGGAAAGTGATTGGAGGATAAATCTGGCACTAGAAATGAGTCATCATCGGCCTTAAAGCAAAACAGCACAAGTTGTGTAAATGCTTCACATTTTCTCATCACTAGATGGAAATATTGTTTAGATACTTTACACATGTCTCACTCACAGACTGTTCCAGGCCTTCAGAGAAGAACATTTCCTGGAGATGAGGATCTGCGGTGTGACGAATAAACACAGGTCAGTTAATACTACCACAATATAAATTCATTAATTTTTCCCCTCAACGGTTTTACCAAAGAATATTCCCATTTCAGCACTGTTTCCCTTCTGGTTAAAAAAGTATTGACAATTAACAGATGTAATCAAGGTTGCATTGTCTTCTGAAAAACATGCAGGACTTATTTTTATTCTGGAAGACTATCCAATCATTTAATATTTGTGAGTGGCAAACGTGGTTGTTTTGGTAACACTTTATGAGACCTTCATATTGGGTTGAATAGATTTTAGCCCATTCTTCTTTACAGAACAGCTCAGGGAAGTTAGTTTGCCTCTTTGCATGTTCCATGCGTGTTTAGGGTCATTATCTTGCTGGATCGATGGATCCAGTGACATTTTCCTGTAGAACCTGCTTAATTCATAACTCCATCAGTGACAGCAAGCAGTCCTGGTTCGGAGATGGCAAGCAGCCCCAAATCTTGATACTGCCATCATGTTTCACAGATGTGTGTGCCTCATCGGTCCACAGAACATACATACAACAGCCTTTTGACTTATGCACTCTGCCGCACACACTATTGTTGGTTAGGGTTCAGTTCACTTTTTTTGGTCAACCACTCCTGAGGAAGGTAAAATTGGTTGAATGTTTTCCATTTGTACACAATCTTCTTGACAGTCGACTGGTGGTGTCCAAATTCTTTAAAAATTCCTCTGTAATAGTGTCCAGCCTGGGGAGCGTCAACAATTCTTCTTCTAAGGTCTTCAGAAATCTCCTTTGTCTCAGCCATGACAAACTTATGTTTTCAAGATCAGTGTGAAGATCCAGATTTGTCTTCTTTAAATAAGTCTCACACCTGGATGTCATTTAATTGACTGGAATACCTGTCTGTAGTGTACATAAGAGAAGATAATACTACTTACAATTCATGGTGTATTCACTGATTGCTGCTGAAAAGGTTTCGACCCTTTGGAGTTTTGGGTCTTTTATCCTCAAGAAGATCAGGCTCTGCAGGTTTTCCACTGCAGATGAAAAAAAACAACAACAACATCTCCTTAATTTTCCTCTTTCAAATCAGTTCTCTGAAGAGAGAAAAGAAATGAATTCGCTCAGCTCTTACGCTCGTCGATGGCTCCTTCGAGCAGTGTCTCCCCCTGCTGGAGCAGCAGTTCTTTGTGGGGGGATTCCTCCCCTGTTGAAGTCTGATAGAGACCAGCAAAGACCTGCTGCTTGTCTGCCAGACATTGCTTTATCTGGTCATCCTTCTCCTTTAAGTCATCTACAGAGTAACAGCACAAAATAAACACTTGTGAAATGCTTTATATAACAATTTAGTTTGTGTTAATTACTACAATATCATTCAATAGTATAAAATCCATAACAAAGAAAGTGGGTAGTAGTGTGCACATCCAGACACCCGCACACAAATAAATATACAGATATTTTATTAATCCCAGAGGGAAAATCTGGTGTTGAAATATATATACACACAACATATTAATTTAAAGATACTAAAACAATCATCCAGATGCAGAAAAAAATGACAGATTAATTGAAATAATAATAATGATTTATTATAGTAATTAACCAGAAAAAGATCTTTTTAAAAGGAGAAGACACTGAAGACCACTATAAAATGTGAACTAAAGGTCAGATCATCTGATAAGCTTTGTATATTGGAAGGATGTCCTGTGTAATTTAGAAAGAGGATGATAAACTTGATTATCTTACCTTGGAACTTTTGTAGTTTGGCTATCAGTTTGTGGTATTCGTCATCTTTCCGGCAACTGCAACCACACAGATTTGTAATCACTTTCTAGGTAAAGCCTTTAGTGTAATATTTTCACATTAAACAAATCAGTTTCCACAGTGCTGCAAACAAGATCTCTCATAATCTATTTGCTATAGTGCCATTAAAAGTGCCCCTAAAGGCTTAAAGGTTTCATTTTTAATGAATAAAAAAAAAAGCTAGTGTTGTGCAGAGACTTGAATACTGATGCAATGATTTCAGTCACACTCACTTTCAATGCTATTAAACATTAACTATCCTATCAAACATTTGTGTAGTCGTAACAGGAGAAATACTTTACTGTTTTCCAGTAAAGCTCACTCTGTCGTCTCAGCTTACCACTCCACAGTCTCCCGTATGAGGCCCATCCAGTTGAAGCATTCCTCTCTGGAGCTTGCGTGGATCTCGTACATCTCTGGCAGTCCGGAGGTGCAGGTACAGATGAGGAACATGGCATTGTGTTCATTCGCCACTTCTCTAACTATCAGCCTTTGAAGTGAGATCACCGGTGGTTTGTTGTCCTGCACGAGTCACAACATTATTAACATTATTCATCAAATAATAATTATTATTGAATCATAATCTGAAAGATTATTATCGACAAAGAAAACTGCATGTGGAGAATCATAAGACACAATAAGTGTTTGCGTTGAAAACTCAACAAGAGGGAAAAAATTAAATTAATGACACAATGTGATCATGTTAATTGTGAAATGGTCTCTACCCAGTAATATTTGGGCAGAACTTACCATAGTAGCAAACACAAGCTTCTGATCTTTCTCTTGTAAGAGGAGGAGCATGTCTGAAAGCAGCACAGCGTAGACATCTGCAGGGGGAGATTAATGCCGTTCAGCAACAAAACACAAATGACTGATGTTATGATTTAGGCTGCAATGAAAGCTGGACCTGAGCCATGCCGTCCTCGAATTCTGCACAACCTTGACACTTGTGTAATGACAAAACTATGTTGTTATACTGGTTCTCTGAATCATTACACGAGCTCTATTATACAGTAGTAATTCACTAAGCTGTCAGTCGTTATCTGCGCACAGTCACAATCATTTCACAACTTACATTCTGACCTTTGGTGACCCCTTTAGGGTCCATTGTAAAGAAGGGAGTGTAGAGGTTTTGTTTTATGCTGAGACTATGACCAATTAATGTAAAATTTGTATGAGAAGGTAAAGATAAAAGATAAAATGAATGCAATTCTAAGCTACACAATAAATGTATAAGGCTACGTTCACACTGCAGGCAAAAGTGTCCCAAATCCAATTTTTTCAAATCAGACCTGGACTCTTTCAAATGTGGTCCTAAATCTTATCTGATGTTTAATCAGTCATGACACATTTCATCCGACTTTTTGATCAGCGTCTCGGCGTGAGAGTCTTGTGAAGAGGCGCTGGCAGATCTAAGTAATCAAAGGTGCTGACATCCTGAAATTTTGGATGAAATGTCAGGTCACGCTCCTACCACTCTGACGCATCCACACACATCTCTGAACAGACGTGGCAGCCATCGCTAAACATAAGGCCACTGTTAAAAATGTTGCTCTCTTTTTCTGCATCCTTCTTCTCATTATTATTTGCTCATAAGTTTTCAGCTTCCACTCCACAGCAATTAAAAATCGTAAAAGCTCACTTCATCCATGTTTAGTTCTGAATACACGTAACGTTATTGTTCTTCTGCGCATGCAGGTCACTTCAGGGCCATTGCCCGTTCACATTAGAGTCTGATATATGTCACATTCAAACAATAAAGTGAATTCAATTAATTTCCCACTAATTTAATTTTCTTACAATACATTTTTCCAAATTTATCACATGAAGAAAACAGAGTGAAGACAGAAACTTCACTCATGCCATTCTCAAATTTCACCTATTCTTAAAAGAATAGGTGAAAGAATAGGCTCAATGTGAAATGCTTGTTTGCAATTTTCCCATCAGTGGTCAATCAATAGTGAAGAGTCAGACAGAAAACAGAGAGCAATGTTTAAGGTGTTAAAAGTCTTGTTTAATAAACCATCACAAACCTTTTAGTTTACTAGAGGTCTTCCAGGTGACATTGCCTTCATACAGCAGCAACCTCTTGCCCTGAATCAGATCTTCTCTGCGGAATAGTCGTCCATCCTTCATCCGGCCTTGTGATTTTGGCTCTAGACGCTGACTCAGACGAGCAAGTTTTTCATATTCGCTGACATGAGCATTTACGTGGAAGATGGCGTCTTTGATTAACGCCAAGCCCTGTACCAGAGACTGGTACTCACCTGTTTCAGCTGTGAGGAGTATGGAATATTTTGTCACATCTCAGCACTGAAACAAGAGCAAGTAAAGTGACGAGTGGTGAGATTTTACCTTCAGTGTTCTGTATGATTCGTTCCACCAGGACAGGATATTTTGTGATGCGCTGAGTTACCAACAGAAAACATTCAGGAATTCCCAATCTTCGCACTAGAGGCAGCTGGCTTATTTTCTGTAATGAAATAAGAAGCTTTTGACTTGATCATGGACAAATGAAATGAAATGCAATAGTTTAGCAGCCTTTTATTAGGATCACAGACTTGTTTCTACCAGCATCTGCAACTTTCTTATAATAATCACTTTTTTTAAGGTCGTGTTTCTTTTAGATACATGCATGCTTTTCCAATTCTAGAGCATTTTCTCTGCAACACATGACAACCGCTTGCCTTGCCGTGTCCTGAAGATGATCGTTCGCTTGTCATCTGTAGGGGTGGGGCGACTCGGAGACGTAATCGATTACAAAATGTTGTCGTATACATAGATAAATAACATCAGGCTATTTAGTTTGTTTATTAAAAAAAACAAGGTGTAAACAACATAAAACACAATTATAAAAAATTTACTTGACCTTCTAAGGGGATGCCGTTGGAGGCCCCTCCCAAATATAATGGTAGGGTAAACGCTGTTTATTATATTGCACAATACCCATTTTACTGCTTAATTTTCTTATTTGTTTGTTTAAGGAGAAGATGATTGAATAAAATATTGAAATATAAATGAATGATGGATTGAAATTTTTATTTGTAGTAAAATTAAAAAGCTTAATTAATCTAATTAATTAATCGATTAATTGAAAAAATAATGGATAGATGAATCGACAACAAAATAATCGTTAGGTGCAGCCCCAGTCAACTGAAAATACAATAAAATTATAAATAAAATTAGATTACTTACCTTAATAACAAACTGAAACTTCTTGTTGTTCTGTAGCTGTTCTTTGTAGAAGCTGACGGCTTCACTTTGATGGCTGCAGAAAACGCTGTAGTTTTCCTTCATGGATTCTCCCTGTGCACCTGAAAACTATCACAGCAACAACACTAAACTTAAAAAATGTGTTTCCAGCGAGGCTATAATTTACTAATATGACTGAAGAAGAGCGTCACAAAGACCCCAGAGCAGATTTGAACCCTTATCTGCACAAAATGCAACACACATCTGCTACATCACAGACCGTGGCATTGCTGATGCTCATCGGCTGATTAGATCTCAAGCGAGCTCGCGCACACACAAACACACCAGACCTGAATCAGTCATGGCATGACAGCCAGGAAATGTTCATCCACAGAGCAAATGCGATTTAAAAAAAGAAAAAGAAAAGAAAAGCTGAAGCGGGGAAATGGGGCAGTGAGGCACTGATGCACATCAACCTTTAATGACACATTCAGACGATGCCAGTGTAGGATTTACACAGAAAACAGGACGGACAACTGTGTTGTCACTGTTGTGTGTTATCCTAAACAGTCACTTCATCAAGACATCTGAAATAAGTCAGCTTTCATGTGTCATATGATGTGAGACAATATTAAAACACTGCTTAAACCACTGCTGTACATCTAAGCACATTAGCTTGAGCCTACTTTTATATTACATATTACAATCCAATCAATCAATGTAGTTACATTAAATTTTATTATTTAATGTGGGAATCTGTATACACAGATGATGTGCCCCAAGTATCTTTCATAATGTGTAAATAGTAAAGAAATTTTAGAAATGTGTATT
The DNA here is from genome assembly GCA_900302695.1 of Helostoma temminkii. Lineage (NCBI taxonomy): Eukaryota > Metazoa > Chordata > Actinopteri > Anabantiformes > Helostomatidae > Helostoma > Helostoma temminkii. The sequence continues at coordinate 99,708 of OMLM01002051.1, read as the reverse complement.
CAGAGATTATTTAATCATATGGTTTAAGAGCATTTGCATAATACTAAACAACAACAATTTAAAGTGACATTGGGTGCCCTTCTTCAGGATTTACATGGCAAAGTACATCGAACTTGTTGTGTGTTGCTGTTTTACCATGTCTCTACTGTACCTGAGAGATGAGGATATCCCCCAGATTTGTGATTTGGTAGTTTGGGCCGCCGTCCTCCTGACACTGGCTCTGGTGTTCTTTGAGGCAGTTAAGAAAGTCCTGGTGGAGGCCGAGCAGAGTTTCCACTCCGGGGAAGAGTCTCTCCAGTTTGGCCTCCTCCATCAGCTGTGACTTCCTCAACTCATGCATGTAGACGTGAAGAAGGATTTTTAAGGTGCGTACATGGTGCATCTCCGTCTGCATCAACTCTAGGAAATTGACAAAAACGGAAATGTTTATTACTGAAAGAGTCCTAAGAGTTCTAGGTTAGGTGCCTCAAACATACATTAATGTCCTTACTAAAAAATCCCAAATAAATATTGGTTAATGTCAGAAACTTCCTGCAAATGTTTGAGTTTTAAGAAGAAATCGGTTGGTGATCGATGACGTTCGTGAACAGCCCAGGTTCAAGCTGGATAAATTCTTATTCTATTATACAAATCATTTTGTATTTTTTAATCATAGTAAAAGAGTTTATCACCATTAAAAAGCACTGTACTCTTTTTCAGTGGGTGGATGGGATGTAAAAGTTCTACTTATATTTACAAACACTGTGCTAGATGATATACAATTGCTGAAAATACCATTTTTGGATTTGGGATGGTCATATTTCACTTTTAGATTTAGTAACCCACCATAAATGACATCCTGTCTTTTAACAGCCTCTTTGTTCAAGGCCTTCAAGTAGTTTTGATCCACAGCCACGCTCCAGGACTCCGCCTCCAAATTATGGGCATCGTAGTCGATCTCCCCTTGCAGCTGAGCATAATGGAAATCTGGATGACACACAAGACACTCACACTAGGATTTGTGTCACCCAAACATGGCTTGTGCTTTGTGGTCATACGAGGGTCTAAGTAATTAATTTACTAGTTATATACAGATCATTTTTAGCAGAATAATTTTAAATGTCTTTCTTTTGTGTCACAGTGAAAGATTATTTGTTTTAAATTGTACTTAAAAAACTTTACAGGAAAATCAAACTTTAACCAAATCAATACTATATTGAGGTTTTAAGATATTTTTACATTGAAGTTAAATAATGCTCTTGAAACAGAGGTACAGGAATCTTTCAGCAGTTCCTAATTCCTGCGGATAGCAACTAACTGACCTTCTAGGTTGATGGGCTCAGCTAAGGAGGAAGCCAATAACACAGAATCCTCATGGTGCAGCTTCACCCGTAGACCATCAATATCTTCCATCTGTACAGCACCGGTTCTCCTCTGTGTTAAAAGATGAAGCATAATGTCAGAGTAAAATCATCCTTCTGTGCTACTGCTTAAATGAAGGGTAACAAGTGGAATCAAATGGGATCAAAAGGAAAAACTATCAGTAACAACAAAAAAATATCAAATGACCCTGAATCAGATTCATGACTGGACCAGAAGGAACCTGGAAAATCATGTGACTAGGTTTGAATTTTAGCTGCCGACGCCTGACTGGAAAACATCAGCTTCATGATGGTAATACTGTATGTTCCTAAAATACATACTCACAAATCTGGGACTTGTGTGGTTGTAAGAAGAGGAAGCAGGCTGAGCACTGTCTTTTTTAGGGGTCACAGTCATGCCTGGACTAAGGAAACAAGCAGAGAGACCATTGGCGGGCCCTGGGGGGAGAAAGAAGTCTCTCCCTACTAGAAAGAGGCCAAATAGATAAAGAAGTAGAGAGATAGAGAGAAAGAAAGAAGAATATATGGGTTATAAAAACATATTGTACAAGAGGCTGAATATAAGATGATGGACAATAAGACACATGGTATAAATCACACATGGAAGTTTCAAATTACATACATGAAATATGCTCCACTATTATCAGCAGGATACTTTAGGTACACAAACCTCTAGTTTTGTTCACGTTTAATTACTTTACAGAGTTTTACACAACATTAACAATATAAAATATCACTGAAAGTCAATACATACAGTATATTAACCCCCGAACTACATTCAAAGAAATTTGTATTACAGGGATTGATAGTTTACACGGAAAACGCAAACAAACATACCTTAATTATCTGTTGCCACAAGGACCACTGCGCCGACTCATAAGGCCTCGAACAGACAGGCTACCAACAAAAGAAAACAGAGTACATTTCATGGTGCTGAACCCAAACAACAGGCTGTTACAAAACTAGCCCAGTGGAGAGAGAACTGGTTTGGCAAACTGTGACAGTACAACTCCAGTCAGACCAACTCTCAGGTGAAGCAAAAACATTTTTCTGCAGAACACAGTGAATAACAGCTGTGAATCAACACTTCCCATTGTACTTTAAAGAGAAACTGCACACGAGTTAGAAATAATTAGAAGTAAAATAACTGATAATACATTAAGGTGTTCAGGTGTACTGAAATAATTGAAATATTTACTAAAGGAATGGTGTAGGGGACCAACCCATGAATGAACTTTTACCCCTTGTGTCAGTTTCTGCTTTTGTTTTTACTGTCATCCGCCCGCTTTGTAGACCGGTTCCAGGAGCAAAATATCAGCAGACCTCAGGAGGCAGGACTAAATCAAGTTCCAGGTACTTGCACTAAGAGGAGCTTGGTGCATGTGGGGCTATTGTCTGTGATTGGTTAAATGTAAAAGCTGCCTGATCTCTGCTATTAGCATAACAAGCACTGTCTGAACACACATACGCACTCACTTAAGGCATCAAACATTATTAAATAGAAGAAACGGTAAAAAACACGATAAGATGCAAGGTGGAAACACAAAATAAAGTGGGGAATAGTTCTATGGACTTACAAATACAAAAAAAAAATAAAAAATCAACATCTAATGACACCCTGATGGTGCAGAGGAAAAGCTCATGACTAAAAACAAACCAAATCATGTGTAAAATATGGTGGCAATTCCGCCGTGTCCTGGGATTCGTCTTGTCCTCCTGACTATGAGACAGATATCCGGGGTAAGAAAATGTTAACAGACTCCACAAGTGTCCTCTGACTGACACATACTTTAAAATAAAAAAAAAAAATAGCAGTAGTTTTTAAATCTAGCTTCTTCTTCATGTGTGACAGAATGACTCGCCTTGTTAACACACAGTATACTTCACATTGGTATTTCTGTGCAGATACTGAAGAAAAAAAAAACACAAGGGGAAAATAATCCTGTTAAACCAGTGAATGAAAACAAAGGAAGATGCAGGAAATGACAGACACTGAATGTGCTTCGTTTCAAGTCTGACAGAAAGAAGAGAGTGTGATTCATCCACTTTTTTCTAAAATACATATACAATTTATAGACAGAACAAAGTCTGGTGGTAAAATAAATCGTACTTAACCCGACAGAAAATGTTTAACACAAGCCATAAACCTGGATGGGAGTCACAACAACTAGAAAGTCAGCAGGAGCTCAATGTGCGACACACCTAAAACATACACTGGTGCAACTCGTACTGAAGGAATTGGGACATAAATTCAATCCAGTCTCATTTATTTTACACAAACACTGACACTTGTTGCAGCAGAAACTTCAAATCGATGTCTACAGCACACTACTTTTGTTTGTTTGTTGAAAAAAAAGTGAACACTGGTGTGACAAATGTAAACTTAATTACCACTAGTGTTCTCCGGGCTGGAACTACAGTCTCTTAATAAACACTTCACTTTACAATTAGCCTTAACGAGTCATCCCAGCTTCACTGCAGATGAGATAATTTGGGTTCCCATACTACGGAGGTTTTAATCTTGGTAGACCTGCTCCTCCAGAACTGAGCTCATCTTGACTCAGATGATGTGATCTAGTTGACTCAACAGTTTAAACATTTTTGACCTTTAAAATTACCCTGAAGTCCTTTTTTTTTTTTTTTTTTTTAAATTGAGAACCTGCAGCTCCAGATCGGTACCTTGTCACCAAAATAAATAACTAAAATAAAATCAACACATGGCAAAGTCTTGTGCAGTCGTTTGACAACACTCACCCAAACTCTCAAGGTAGTTCCTGAATCCCTATAGACTCCTTTTACTGCCGGATGCTGTAATAAAATAATCTGGTGCGCTGGTCGTAAGCAGCGGTGACTTACACTTCCTACAAAGTCTAACGTTACATGCAGGCATTCACATGATCTATTAATGGCATCTATAATACAACAAATGTCATCATGTGAAGTTTTTCCTTCGAGATAAAGCTCAACGCTGCTGATGTTGGAGCTGCGGGTGATTATTCTACTACATGAGAAATGGATTACACGTATTGTTTTTTTTTTTGTTGTTTGTTTTTCCAGTGCTTCTGGTGATTTATTCATCTGGATGGTCAGAAGAGGATTCTTGTTTTTCAGTGGGGGTTTTTTTTTTAACACTGATATATACTGACTAAGTGGTCATCGACAGGTTATCTCTAACTCAAGTGTATTTGAATAACGCAGTATTATGTTTTGTGATATTGTCAAGTGAGGACACTGAATAAAAACTCTTACTGCCTATGTGGCTGTGTATTCTTTATTCTATGACTATTTTCCTAAAATTAGACCTCAGTAAAAAGCTTATCACCTTGCTTGCAGTATTGCAGTATATATCACATTAAATTGTGATATGTAAGAAGAGTTAACCAAATGTTTTTACTCCCAACAAAATGGTGTTTCCATTTTATGGGATTGCATGACATCAACTCTCACACCTGTATAAGCACAGAGATGTTTTAATATAACAAAAGGTAGAGGAAACATAATAACGTTCATGTACAAGCACTCCCAAACTAGAACCACAGGAAGCAGTCTCCCTTTGAGACTTGGCATTTATTTTAATAAACGACTGTGCAGTTAAGTATATTAGTATGCAAACATTTAGTCATTTGCACTACAAGGAACAGTACAAGTTTAGCAGGTACTCTACCAAAAAGAAAAGCTAAACATCATAGTTAGAGGTCATAAGGACTTATCCATCCATCATCATCATCACATCACAAAGTGGTTGAAAAAAACCTGTTATTTGTAGTCTGGTCTTTTCACGTACTTTGTGTCAATATCTTTTATGAAAAACTGATGACACAAAAGCATTTTTCTAAACACGTGAATGTCACTGAGCAGCATATTGCACCACTTCCTTGAGGACATTTCCTAGACCCTTGTCTCACGTTACTTTCTTTAGAGGCTTGCTTCTAAGCTCCATGGTATGTTATGTTATGTTATTAGCCATGTCACGGTCGTATGGTTTAGTTCCTGTGCTGTTAGTACCAACCACACCTCGAATGATTCAGCTGGAAAGGTAACAGAACGGCATGAAATACAGGTCATTCCCTTACAAGATAAAACAAGACGAGCAAGTCTTCCAGGTATCCCGCAGAGGACTGAGACACACAGAGGAAAAAAAAAAAAAACAAATCTAAGAGACACGACACTTCATCTGTACAACGTTGGACCAAATCTATAAAGAGCTGCTTTCGTTTTTGTCACGACGAGCGATGGTGGTTCGATATCAGTCATCGAATACACACTAGGGTCGTGTACGTTTACCTCACACAGGTGTAACTCATCATGCTTACACTTTCCACGTTGCCTTCGACACATAGTTTGCTTATTAACTTCTAGATACTGGCATTGTTTTTATCTGTCTCATGTTGTGGTCGTTTTCTGTTTCTTTGGAGTTTTCACGTTTTAGTATCGACTGTAATGTGACAGATCGAGTTTTATTAGTGATGTAGTAAAATCTCGACAGCACACATCCTGAACTGGGGGGAAGTTATTTGGAGGAAGTGTCCTTTTGTGGTCTGTGGTTGTATAGCATCTCTCATTAAATCGGTTTTAATTTCTTTGTAACCGTTTTGCAACCGTGTCTCCGGGGTCATTTTGCATCCGCGTGGGTTCCCATAATTGTTTACGGTTTCTTGTGTTCATCTCGTGCCTCTTCACGCTTGTTTTGCATTTCCCTCATTGTGGTCAAATCTCTTGTCGTTGTTTTTAGCAATGTGTATTGGCAAGAATCTGATAGATACAGGGGTTTTAATATATTAAATATATTGTGATATTGCAAGCAAGATGATTTCTTCTTGTTTTTTTGCACCCATTTGCTGTTTCTTGTGTTTATTTTGAGTCTCTTTATGGCCATTTTGTATCTCCCTGATCGTCTTTGTCGTCATGTTTCCCACCCAGTGGTTATTTGTGCTGTCCTGTGTTAGTTTTGTGCCTTTTCACCTTATTATTGTCATTTTGCAACACTCTTTGTGTTTTATCTTCTGGATGAAACTCTGGAAGAAGACACATTCACTTCACGTCATGCAGAGTGACTCATCCATGGCTCAGATGTTTCCCATTTTTCTTTAGAGAAATCACCAGCTTCTGGTTTTAATACTTCTTGATAAACGTCCTATTGTAACTGCAGTATCCTTCCGTGTACAATATAAACATTAGTGCTCTATTTTTTTTTACAGATCATTCAGCTTTAAAATAGCTCTCACTCACTTTATTTTATCTGACAGCGGATAGCTACTATTAAATGTTGCATAGCTATACTTCAAAACACTTCACATAAAAACATATATATATATTTTTTCCGTAAATTAAAAAAACAAAACAAAACACGACTTTATTAGCAGTTTGTGTATTAACGGGATGGGAATGTGAGGAATGCCAAGGTGCTCGGTGCTAAAGTTAGCTAATCTGGATTCATTGGAGCAAAAATGATTAAAGACTGAATAAACATAGACAGGTGCTGAGCTGTAACAAGCTTTAAAACAAACAGGTGTGTAGTCAAGAGTCGGTACAGGAGTGGCTGCAGGTGAGCTACCTGCCTCCCATGTTTCCCAGGATTTGCTAACTTAACTTACGGGTTGGCATATGGAGCATTAGCTAACTAAAGTTTTTTGTTTTAGCTCGTCCTTTTTAAACTGACAACAGCAACGTTAAATTACAGTATTTTTTAAAAATCCAATTCGTGTTATTTTTCCAGGTAATGTCGAGTTTGATAAACAAAACCCGAGGTCAACGCTTCGTGAACAGTTAGCTTAACACGTAGCTAAAGTTTCACAAAGTTAACCTTAAGTTTAGCTAGCGTTAGCTTTAGTTTAGCTAGTTAACGTCGCCCAACTGACGTTTAATCGACACGTTTGTTTAATTTAACTACTAACACGGACATTTTCAGCAGCGACAGTTTCGTCTCAACTCACCTTGTGTTGATATAAAGCAGAAGCAGATCGCACCGAAACCCAAACAACGTTGCGCTTATTTCCAGGTGAAGGCAGGACAGTGAAATCACATCTCTTAAAACTAACAGGAGAGACAGCGACGATGCCTCAGGAGGAACAAGTGCACACACACCAAAAAAAAAAAAGAAAAGCCCAGGGAGGGAGGAGACCTCCTCTGGATGAGCCCTCCTTCCCTCACTAAGCATTGTGGGAGTCATTTGTGCAAAAACATTCCTCAAGTTCATCCAGCAAGACAAACTGGCTGGTACACTGTCTTCAAGCTGATGCACAACACCCATCCTCTGTGTTCAACATTAATACTGAAATCAAACAGAAAGTGTCTCCAGAATATGTTTGGTATTTTCAGTTCTTCAGAATTAGCCACCTTTCGCCGGGCAAATGTGTGTCACAGCTTCACCTGCTGCCAAAGTGCATGAATGAGAAAAAAAGGAGCAGAAAGCGAGTTTGTGAACTAACTATGGGTGTGAAAGTTGAACACCTTTAGTGTAAGACTCTCAAACCAAAATGCATTACAATAAAGTCATTTAACTTTCTGCAAATGTTGCAGGAGACTGGATCTTTTCACACTCTTGGAGTTCACAGAGTTGGTGAGTACCAGCTGCTTTTCCTTCACTCTCTGGTCCAACTTATTCCAAACCACTGGAAGACAAAGTATAAAGTGGCGTGATTTTGATGTACTGAAGTTTTAAATACCTACAGTACTCGGGTAAATGTACCTAATAACATTCAAGTTGTTTACTTTAGGAGACGAGTCTTTGACCAGGAAATGAGTGGATCCTATTTACACGTTAACTTTCACGTCAAAAATGAAATTTCAATCTCAACTTTCAAGTCGACACGGACAAAAAGCTCTTAGAGAGGTAATAAAAGTATAAATTGTACCGTCTCCAGGGCCAAAACGCCTGGATGACACCATCCGCTGGTGAGGACTGCGTGATGCAGTTGGAAGCTGCAGAACAGCTGCTGCTTTTGCAATCAAAACTCATACTTTAACTCAACGCTTACCCTCTTTCACCTTGGTTTAGTTGGTTATATGGGTTGAATACAAAGTGGTAGAGTCCTGCTGGAGCTGTCCAGGCATCAACCCATTCATACAGGTACAGACAGTGCAAGTTTAGCAGCAGATGTTCTCAATCCTCAGTAAGAAAGTAAAAGTGTATCTACAGATCTAAAAATATTACAAACAGTCTTGGTTCATAGATATAAGTAAAAACATAGATGGTATAAGTTTACAAAAGTCACATTAGCTATAAATGTTTCAATATGTGATTATGTATTTTCTATCAGTTAATTCTTCCATTATTTATCCAGATCCAGGTTGTGTTTACATTTTAATTAATCCTACTACAATTACGATTATTATTTGGACTGCTAACAATTATTTTTCATTTTCAGTTAATTGTTTGCACAACACAACCACAAAGACAAACAATCATAATTTTCTAATTTGGAAATGCACTTGACGATAAATGAAACCTACACAACATCAAAACACACGCTATTTTTTCCAAATCAGGTTTGGTTTCCATACACTCAGTGATACTTAGAGCTGAATCCTCAGTGGTCTAACACAGTATAGGGTGTATACTGTTTACTGTCCTGTAGGTGGCGTCACTGCACTACAGCAGCTCCGAGAGCTCAGCCTCAGGTAACAAGTTAAACCCAATACAACATGTAAACAGGTGGTGAAAAGCCCAGCACGTGTGTAGTAAATCAGTCACATGCAAAACAATTTTTTTATAGGCTGCATTTTAGTTTTTATCCTATTCTTAATAAAGTTTGAAAAACGTTATACTTTGTATTTAAAATGATTCGAGCGTGCCTTTATTAAAGTGTGCATGTCCATAACAACCTTCATCGACTCACAGAATCCAGGTATTAGCTGAAGAAACATCACTCTCTGAACAAAAATGTACTGAGAAAATGGAAAATAATACACAACGCCAGAGGCTGGTCATGAATGCACCTTGCTGCATTATTTACAGCACTATTTTATTTGATCTTGATATGATGGGCAGACATCTTAAGCAAAGACGCCAAACACTTCTTCTCCCGGGCATCGCATAGCAAAAAAAAAAAACAAGTGCTGTTGGTTGATCATGAGTCCAAAAAAAAAAAGCTAATTAGTATGATTTTTCTGGATTAGAAAAAATAAACGTAAGAGACTAACACGTAAAAACATTTTCTATGACCGGAAAAATACCTCAAGAATGACAACACATCAGCTATGTACAAAAACATCAATAATATATTTATATATTTTATCTTCTACACCCACTAAAATATACCAAAGAAGCAGCTATTGGTCAATCTGAGGAACTCGTTCGCCTTTGTGAAAACAGTTCAAATATCCTTCAGCTGTAAAAATGAAAACTCAAAAGAAAAAAAAAAAGAGAAAGGAAAAACTGGTAAATAAATTAAAAAAATATATAACCCGGAAGAAAAAAAAAAAAAGTCCTGTGTTTATCCTGTGAGCCGTTTTG
>OMLM01002051.1:69379-87187 GCA_900302695.1 Helostoma temminkii | reverse complement strand
CATATTTAAGTATTACAACGGAAATTCTGTTATTTAAGCTTTACTGTTATTAGACAATAAAGGATCATTTCCGTCACATACAGTGGATTGAAATGTTGTTTCTCTAGGCCTGCAGAGTGGCATAAACACATGCAAACACGTAAAATAAAAGCAACCTGGTGAAAATAATGGAATATTAAATGAAAGAAATAAAAATGCCTGTACATAAGTGCAATGAAACGACAACAGAATGATTTAAAAATACAAATCTGAATGTCCAAGATTAAAGATAAAAGCAGCTAATTTGAGGATCTTTTGTCCTTTTAAATCAAATTATATATTGTTATACTTATGTGTGACAGCGCATAGTTGCTTAGTCCTTGATAAATAAGTGGAAAAAATCACTTTACAGAGTACGTGATCATTAATATGGATGAGTGGATGAATACTTACACTATTTCCAATCTGCTGTTACAGTTGTGTACACAGCAGCGTGTACTGTTGTCTATAACAGTGTGTTTTCAAAATGTTAGATCTTATTTCCTACTGTAGTGGCTTTGACCCATTCACATCTTTCCTGTGCTTAAAAAAAAAGAACATACCTCCTATTTTGACTGTAAGATCCTGAGCTACCATGCAGTTCCTGGCTGCCAGGTCTCTGTGGACGAATTTCTTGGCGTTAAGGTAAGCCATGCCATCTGCAATCTCTGCAGCCATTTGGATCATCTCCTTCAGGGTGGGCGGTGGGCGGCCTGGGTTGTTCTGAGGAATACGAGACAGATTTTTAATTTATGACCTGCTAATACAGATATTCACACAGTTTTCATGTCAACAACGAAAACAACGAAACAAAAAAATAATCATCTTAGTAGCCTGCTTAATGCCACTACGATAATTTCATCTGAATTAAGTGATATAGTGCAGAGAGAGTGAAATGTGTCGACAGGTCAATGTAAACACACTAAAGCAATTTAACTCTCCTGTACACCTACGTTGGTGATTAGTCTTCAGCCTAGACAGAAGTTTTAGTGGCCTCGTGTATTTAAATGTAGGTAAAATGTCAAAGTAAAGTAAAATCTCCCACGCAACGCATTGATAGTTATGTTTTTGTGTCATTTCATATACAGAAACTTCCCTATACAGATGTGTAAAAAAAAAAAACAACATCAGATCTGCACAAACTGATAAGAAATGTGCAAGAACAACAAGTCGAGTATTACACCACATAAAATACAGAAGTGAAAAGCGGATCTAGATACTACATAACTATATATAGTAGATGCACTATTTCTGTGTGTGAACTGCTGCAAATTCACCAAACTACTATCTCAACCCAATTTAAAAAGAATAGATAAACAAATTTCAGACGCTGCAAAGTTCACTGTGTGATTCAGGAGCAGCTCTTTAATCTCATTACCTCTGCGTCAGGTCGCAGGGAGCGCAGGAAGCTCTTCAGGTCTCCGTGGGTCATCAGCTCCATTACCACCAGCGTGGGCTGACCCTTAGACACAACACCCAGCAGACGCACCTGGGAGACAACACAAATCTCATTAAAGTCTGAGTTGATCTAATGAGGTAACAATGAGAACTTTTCAGGTCTGCACGTGGAAGAACACGAAGGCTATGTTCAGACTGCAGGAAAATCCGATTTTTTTTTCCTCTCACATTACATCTTTTGAGTGTCTGCACTAATAATTCCAAGTGTTCGAATCAGATTTTTATGTCCAGACATAACTTAGCCTTAACCAGCTTTGCATGGGTCGCTTTGGTAACAACATACGTGTACCCACGTATGGTACAGATTCAAGAAAAATAGAGCTGTATCATCTCGCTCTTCAAGCAGTAGCCCTATCAAGCAGCAGTGCACAACTCCTGCATCACACAAGAAAAATTGTGATGTAGCCAACTTTGCCAGCAACAACAACAGAGAAATTTAGCGTTTAGCCATCTCCGGTAGCTGCATAGGAATTATTTCCAGCACTTCTGTCCCCAGGTTTCACATTGTTGTTGCATCTAGTCGCGTAAAGAAAGACACAAAAGACCATTTGAAATCTGATTTCAGCAGACAGCGTGCACTGACTTAGTAAAAAAATCAAATTTCAGATGAAATCAGATGTCATGTATTTATGCCGATCTGACCAGGATAAAATTTGAATATGCAAAAAAACGTCTCTAAAGAAGGCCTTAGTGCTTTCCATTGTAGATCAAGAAATGTGACAAACTATTGACATAGTAACAACATCCACTGATTAAATCACCCCTGAAGCACACGCTGTCAGTACAAACAACCCCATAATGTCATGCACTAATGTACATAAATTTTTCACACCAGAGATGTTATCTCTCCTTACCACGTGATGGCAGCTGAAAGCCTTCATGACCGAGGCCTCATTCAGGAACTCGATTCTCTCTCTCAGGCTGGCCGACTCATTCACCGTCTTCACGGCCACACGTGTTTCCCCCTCACCCTTGATGATGTCCTTGGCGATGCCTTCGTAGACCATGCCGAAAGACCCCTGACCCAGTTCTCTCAAAATAATGATCTTCTCTCTGGGCACCTCCCACTCGTCCTCCTCGTATACTGCAAACACATTTCCAGGAACACATAGCAGATTAAGAAACTGGATAATCTGATTATGCAGATGATTAGTAATCAGATTTCTCCACTATTCACTAGTCTATTCCAAGACTGGTACAGTCTTAACTGGATTAAATGTTAACTTTAAAGAAAGCTTGCTACATGTTCTGTGTTTGATGCTTCAGCCTGAAGAGATGTCAGTTTTGTGTTTTTGCTTTCAAGCTTTTAAAATGACTAGACCATCATTCATCCTGCATACATGCACACATTTATCTCAATTGCCTGACCTGTTAAAGGAAACTTAGGTGAGCTTCAACTAACTAACTAACAAGTTATAATTAATAAGTTAAAATATAATAATTGTACATAGTAACCATGACATGAGAAAAGGTTGGCAGTATCATTCAACTTATATAGAATTAAAATGAAAACAACTAATTAATTAAAGATCTGACATATTTTAAGACATAAAATATTATATATAAGTATGCTTTAATTAACAACATGTGTCTCCTGTAGTTTACCAGCAACAAGTTATATTAACTGGCTGTTAAAATGACATTTTCTCCTTCTCTGAAATCCACAATCAATATATGTACAAATATACAATATACTATATAATATACAACATATAAATATACAATATAACATGCAAATATGTATCATTTTAAGAGTTTAACACAAGCTTCTTTACTAAAAGGTTTACTGTTGTGTGCCACAGATGTTAAGTTTCCACAACGTGCTTCTGTGAACTGAATACTAGACCACAGAAAGTGCATGTGTTAAACTCAGACATAAGCTGTGTATGAAAGAAAACTTTTTTTTGAGCAGATGAAATTGAAAACCGACAGAGTATTCATCTCATAAATACATAAACCATTTCAAACATGTCTGTAAAATATGCAAAACCCCACGACGATGACTTTTATGGTACTAATGCTGCAACAGGTTTTGATTTACAGTGCAGTGACAGATTCGACCTGTTGATGGCACCGCTGAAACACATGGTCTGTACTATACACAGTCAGGCTGTATCATCTTATATTCCTTAGCTCACATAAAACACAATTCACCTGTGATATTAATCAACAGAGCAAAGGCTTGTGTCATTACTGCATCGGAGACTGCTTCTTTACCTACCATCATTAGCACTGAGATACTCTGGGTTTGACGAGGCATAGATGGGACCACTTGGACCTTGAGTTTGACTAAAAGGAAAAAGAGAAAGGTATTTAATGATTACACAAACAAAATACTCAGTATTAAGAAGAAAATGGCATCAAACAGAATGTCAAAACTGCGTACTTCTTCTTGAACATGACGAATCCTGTCAAGGCCACAAGCAGCAGCAACACAACACAGATGACGGGGCCGATGACGATCTTTACAATGTAGAGGGGATCAACTGTTGAGCACATCCGTCCAGACGGTGAGTCACGTTGCAGGTGAAGAACAAAAACAAGCTCTTATTATCAAACCCGCATGTTAAACTGCAGCTAGGATCAATATGCTGCCCTGTGAGCATAACCTGCTTCAAGTACAATCAGTAGCATCTGATAAAGGTTAATAGAACTGAGTCTTAACAGTTGTCCATGTTTTTTCATGTTAATCTTTACTTTTTCACACATTTCCATTCATTTATGAATCATCACATGGACAAGACGAGGCTCTGAGGTAGAAACAAGTTTACAGATTACCACACACACACACACACACACACACACATATATATGCGGTCTCCCCCATTTCAGCCAAAGCTTCAGAGGAAACACAGGTGTCTTGATGGCCTCCCTCACTTGTCCACTTCCCGCAGGGTCATTCAGTTTTTGAGGAGGGTCTGCTCTATTCCTGTGTCATACTCTATCCAGTTTTTAATGATGCATTTAACTGTACTCTAAAGGATATTAATGACTTTTCATGTATCCATCCACTGATTTATGTTTTAAATAACCTGTGTTCTTTTGTTTCCATGGTGCAGTTTTTGGCCTAAGTCCCGTCTCTGCAGGTGTATTTATACTACAATGCACATACACATTAAAGCACATTCACTTTATTTAACTAGCTGTGTGACTCCTAATACAAACTGGCTGCACTGGTGATGACTGAAGTTACTTTAGAGGAGGTGAATATATGCAATTAATATTTTTAATTAATTTATATTACTCTGTAAAGATCAGTTTCCACTTTCACATAAAATAATACAAACAAAAGTGATGGTACATAAGCTATTCTTTTCTATTTTGTACTGTAACATGTGGGTGAATTTACATACAGGATTGTCTGATGTGATGCTCGTTAATGTTTAATAATTTTACAGTTTTAATCAGCAATATTACAAATACCTTAAAGCATAAATGACAAATGTTATCAAATGAATTTCCTATAAAAGGTTTGCTTCATATTAGATGCAGACTTACTTGGATCCTGAACACTGAAGTAGGTGGGTTCGGTCCAGGATCCATTCCCAGCTAGCGACGTGGCCCGGATTCTCACTGTGTAGTTCCCAGGATGCATCACTTTCAGCTTGCAGCCACGGGTCTGTTTGTACATGTTCCTCGACACACAGTAGTGCAAATCCTGCAGAAGGAAAACGCTTAGGTAACAGCTGCTTCTTACTTTTTCTCTTCTCCCATGTTTTTTGCACTCAGTCAAGAGTTTATAAAATACATCTACGGCCACTAAGAACTATTGTAACAGTCCCACAATATGCACATACTTCAGTTCATGAAGATTACCACAACTAGTTCTGCTGTTTTGGAAAATAATTTTGCAAGATGTTATGTGTGCACTGGACTGCACAAAAGGTATTTCTGCAATATGGCCAAGCTTTTCTGACATAAATGTGGAGGACAAAATGACAGAAACAACACCATAAACCACATCTTCCAAAATAAGTTGAGTTCCAACAAAAAATAAACACTGTAACTTTCATAAAAGATGATTTAAGGCAGGACTGCTGTGGTAGACATGTATTAGTTGAAGCTTAGTGTACCTAACAACACACTATCTAATATGTTTCCACTGTGGAAATAGCTAAGATATTTGTTTTCCTCAGCAAATCAGTCAGCAGCATCAGACAAATATTTTGTAGACCCGTCTCCATAGAAACTAAAACATGGTGCAGCGCCAAAATTGGTTCTCCATTAAGGTTATCAAACAAATGATATTACTCAGAGCACAAGACGAAATTTAAAAACACAAGTCCAGTAATGAGTATTGGTTTTCTTATTTGTCTGTGCCGCATTGCTTTTTCATTTAAATTGTCTTTCATCACTGGCCCGAGCCATTATGTTTAACCAGTAAGAATGTGGTGAACCCATGTACTCGATGACCCAAAGACTCAAACCACAACCATACACTAGAGTAATAAAGGTGTGACAGATGTGTGTGTACATATGTTTCTTTACCTCAGTGTCCCCCAGTCTCTTGTAGTTGACCTCGTACAGGATGATCATACCATTAGCAGCTACAGGTTCCTGCCATGTGATGTGCACTGTATTTTCTGTCACGTCGTAATTAATTGGACCCACAATGTCATCAGCTTTGTCTGCAGAGAAAAAAAAATTTTCATTAATAATATTTGTTTTGGTGTAAACTGGAGATGAGCTGGAGGAGCATCCAGCCAGACATATGGTTACGACACTGTGTTGAGGCTGCAATGTGCCAGTTTAATTCTGTCTTGCTTATCATAACACTCCTTTCCTGTCTGTTAGTTAAAAATACAGGCAAATGTAAACCTGGAAAAGTGTGGGACGCTGGGACAGTCTGAAAAGTTTGGACGTTAACTGTTAGGAGAACAACAGCTCAATAATAAGTTTAAACCTTGAGAAGAGTAAACCAGTGGACCAGTTATGGCAAGAAAGGCTGTTTGGTTTGACAGGATGACAACAATTTGCCTTCATTTGCAGACAAGTCAAATATCCACCTCTATCAACTTCAGAGAAATCAAAACAATGAGCGGGTGATATGAAAATGCTCTGAAACTAAAATGTTGCTTAGTGTAGCTGAGATATTTGCGTGAATGTGTAACTCAAGTATAAAAACTTATCAGTGCTGAACTTTCTTTCTACCATCTGGTACAGAGAGAAAACTACAGTTACAGTTTCCAAGCTGAAGCCTCTAAATGAAGTTATTACTACATCATCTGGCTCCTTTGTAACAGAAGGAATAAAAATTGCTTTCTCACCTTCGGGCATCGTGCGGGCGCTGACATATGCTGCCATGCTGCAGCGCGCCGAGTCGGTCGGGTGGTTACAAGCGTGGATCTCAATCTGGTAGCTGGTGAAATGGCGCAAGTTGGAGATGACAGTGGACTCTTTGGCGTGAACGGTGACCACGGTCTTGGTGCTTTCAAATGTTTCCTCATCCTCGTCCTCGGGGATGTGCGTGCCCATGGGTGGGCTTGGCACGGTCGTGTAGAAAGGTTGCGTTCGGTTAGCGATGCCCATCACAGACCGTCGCTGTCTGGAGCGTCTAGACAGAAACGGATGAAAAAGATGAAACGTATTTTAAGTTCAGGGAGTTGCTTAATCTGAAGGTTGTTAACTTCAAACAGGATCAGGCTGGAAGTAGTCACATACTATACAGTGTTTATGTTCTTTCCAAGTAACTGACGGGAAGCGGCTAAAAAGGTTTAACTGACTTCCTTGTACTACATCTGTGCAGGGAAACCACAGGTGAAGGTAATAACACTGATTATACTATAATGGCATCCGTCATGGGGACGTCATAAACAGCAGGTTATTGAAGTTTTGAAATTTTGATGGCTAGATAACTGGATCAAAACATTCCCAATCTCAATGATGAGCGTGTGGTGCAAAGGGTAGCCCATCGTGGTCCAATAACAGCTAGTGTTTATTTAATTTAATGTTGATCATGATTGACAGGTGTCAAAACACACAAAGAATCACAGATTGCTGCATATGAGGCTGTATAGCAGCAAGTGCCCTTGCTGTCCACTGCCTAAAGCACCTACAGTTAGAAATGTACAGAAATGGACCATGGCACAATGAAAAGAGGTGGATGTGTCCGATGTATCATGTTTTATTTTACAACACATGGACAGCTGGGTGCGTTGTTTAGTGAGGAAGAGATGGCACCAGAATGTACTGTGGGACCCATGATGTCCCTGCTTTGACAGATAACAGAGGACACGTACAGAGGTCCAGGTCAGACATGTTTGACTGAGATAGATTGAGACTTGGACTATACTAGGCAGATGGTTAATTGGTGTATATGATGGAATTTTACATTGACAGTGCTTAGCACGGTCCAAATGCCAAACACCAGGTGGTACATCAAATATGTTGAATTTAACCTGAAAGCAATGTAGAACTGCACCGAGGATGACAACACGGTGACAACGAAGAAAACCTAAAAGCCTCCCTGATTTGCGCCGAATTCTTAAAAAGACAATTCTGTCAGCTGCCTTACTTGATCTCGAAGACTTCATTATGGAGGTAATTCTCAAAGGTCTTGCGATACTCTGAGTCCTCTTTCTCCTTCTTGAGCTCCTTTTCGGTTTTGGGGCAGGCGCAGCACCGTGTCCGCGGGCCCTGCTCCTCTGTCTGGTTCCACTTCTGCTCCTCGTCACTGTCCACCTGAGTGGGCACCCGTGATGGCAACTTCATCCCTGGTGTAATGGAAGCAGACATGGCAGTCAGGGGAAAAAAAACAATCAATCAAGGAGAAGGGGATGGCAGGTGCAATAAACACAGACACATAACGCAGTCTATAGCACAATCATGCACAAACACACATGCCTGGGGGCCACGTCTGTTATTGTCATCCCCAGGTCCTCACCCTCTCTATTGGAGATAAATTAGCAGTGACATGACCTCCCCCCAGACTCACATCTCTCTGGACGTGTGGGAATGATGGAGGAAAGTTTGATCCTGGTTGTGTGTTAACGTGGAAGAGCAGTGATGGCAGCATCCTGATCTTCTCAGGTTGCACACAGTTAAAGTTACAGAGTGCAACTCAAACGAAAGCTTCCTGCATCTTCGCTGCTTTTTGGCATTACGTTTAGTTTGTTTAATAAAAGAACAAGGTATGGACCTGTTCTTTAGGAAAGGTATAGGAAAGGAAAGCATTTTACTCTGAAGTGAATGTAATAGGATCCCTATTCCTCCCGTCGTGGACGTCATGGGGTCATGCTTGTTTAACTGTTGAGTTTTATGTTAATTTTTGGATGTGAGTAATAGTCTCCTGTTGTGTATTTTATTTTGTCAGTGTCAGAAAGCAACAACATCTGATTATAGTGTTTGAAGTTATTGCACCTTTCCGGTAAGTGCAGTTTTTATAATTATAAAAAGCTGCAACTGCACTGTACTTAAATTTAAGTACTTGTACTGGTTTTGGTGTGTCTCAGATTGAAGGTAACAAAAAACTGAAATTATTAAACATTCAATCTCAATCAATTAACAGGTCATTTTTCCTGTGCATTGTGTGGTGACATGTGGCTCACCCTTCTGACAGTAGTCAAACTTGTAGAGCTCGCTAGCTTCAGGCTGGCGCTGGCAGAAGACCAGGTAGTGAGTGATGTTGCCGTTTGGGTCATTGGGAGGTTTCCACTTGAGGATGATCTGGGAGGAAGAGTTGGATGAGGAAATGGGATCCAGGGGGACCGAAGGTTCTGAAGAGACATCACAGAAATATAGAGAAAATTGTTTAATGTATAATGTAGAAAGGTTTAATAATGTTAAACGTGACAATACGCGTCATGGGCCCTGACATTTGTTGAGGGGAGAAAAACAAACAAACAAAAAAATCACATTATTTCAAAAACTATACATGTCTGTTTGAATCAGATACATAATCAATAATTCACTGATTCAGTGATTGATTGATTGTCACTAAAGCACATTTCATTGTTAATAAGTAAATATAATTGGCTACTTTACATCAAAGAGAAGATACTGAAAGCAAAGAGCCATGTGAAGATCATTGGATCTACAATATCTCTATAAATTGATTCTCATCATCACGTTAAGAAAACAACTGTTAGTCTGCACAACATAATACAATAAACCCAAAGATTCAGCTTTAACTGACTGGGTCTTATCAAGTTGAGTACATACTAATCTGAGTATAAATAAAGTGAAATAAATCATAGCAAAATGTATATACTGACTGTATATGTTACAATCAATCAGTGAGTAAAAAAAATAATACAAAAATATTTTTACATTGTAAAAATTGTAAAAAGTCTCATACATTGCCATCATTATTAGACGATGTATATAAATTATTCACTGAGGTTAATCTAAGATATTAAAGGAGAAGTGCTATTTCATTCAAATTTACATTTCATCACATTTTACCTAATGAAACCCATTTAGTGGAAGGGTGTTGCTCTCTGACCAACATCTGGCTGCTCTGGGTATTCCCCTCAGCTTTGCAGTTTGGGAGCTCACTGAATTCTACTGGTTTGTCTATATTGTATATATTTTAGTTAATTATTTCGTTATTTTCCATCTACAAAAGTCTTGCTTTGTTTGTTTGTCTTAATTTATTTGTTGTAATTTTTTACTTTTAGTTTATTTTCAAGAACTACAGATGCTTCTTGTGCAGTGCACCATGGGTGTTTTGGCTTTTGACTCCTCACTAATTTATTTCTGCATTTCAGTGTTCAATGGCACTGGTAGCTTTAGTTTTGTTGTTTATAGCTGTGGTTTAGATTTTTAGTTTCAGTTCTACTTTTCACTAACCTTGGCATGGGTTGTATTTTATACATTTTGAAATGTGGCTGTGAGAAAATATATTTCAAATAGGCCGTATTGATTTTTAACATGGCTTTAACATTCACTTTGTCAGAGAAAACTTTAATCCATTTGTGGTGACAAAAGTTAATGATATGCAACCTATGTGGTATGTGGTGTGTGAGATCTGCAGCGTCACTTGTGATGTTCGATAAAGGTTGTTTGTATTTTCAAAATGCAAAACAAAGTGTATATTTAGTTGTTTTTACTTCATCCTACTTAACGAACACAGATTAAATGCCCTAATGCAGGAGGCATAATAAGCATGAGTCATTTTGTGATTTGCAACAGCAGGCCGGAGACTGTGGCACCAGCCACAAGTGCTTGCTGTCAGTGAGATTAAATTAATCTAAAAATGTCCTTGGCAGCCCCCATAATTGCCGTTTCAGGACAGATTCTTTTATCATACATCTAAATGTGTTTCTGCTCTTTGATTTACATCAGAATAGAAACAGAAAAGGAGGTTACTGGCTACATGTGGCATGAGCACTGCCTGGCATTACCTTATATCTGTCTGTTGATCTCTCGTTTTGTAAGTCAACATATGAGTCAGATTTTTGAGTGGGAGGCAAAGTGAAAGACTTCACATCTTAAAAGTGCCCGCAATGGTCTAACGTTGAAAAGTAACAATGAGAAAACTGTGATAAAAGTGTCATGGAGTAAAGTTAAGGGGAGTGTGTGAGCAGGAAAATTAAAAATAGTGGCGGATGTCAGACTGGACCCCGAGGAGACACCGAGACCTGAGCTCCGTTGTCACAGTGTGATTATGATAGTGTGACACAATGGACCGACCACACTGTCAGACCAAGTTTCACCAGCAACAGTTAATTTGTAATGACAGTTTTGCCCTTCTGATGAGGTGTGTTGGTTAGACATGACAGAGAGCGGTAACCCGGAGCGGGTGCTAGATGGGTAGAAAACAAAGCTTCCTTGACACGTGTGGTTGACTGAACAGTGCATCTCTGCTGGAAGCCAGTTTTTGTACGGACGAGGGATCACGTTTGGTGCAGTTTATCAAGACGGAAATGCGGGTTGGTTAAAAGGAAGCCAGTTAGACAAGCCATGATGACTGACAAACCCAAACTGCACGTGACACAAGCTGTGGGTGGCAGAGTTCAATTAGGTACCAGGAAAGAGGTTTGTGATCACTGCGCGACCAAATGAAGACAAAGTGCACGAGGTAGCTGCTGGTAGGTTGTGGCACCCCAGGCGAATCGTGCCATCTGCTTTGTTCTTCCCTGTTCTTGTGCCAAGAACTTTTTGGCATCAGCCTGACTGACACACACACACACACACACACAAAATCCAACAGTCAATGATAGTAACACAGCAGGAAACATGGATTCAAATTAGCTGAAAGAATGTTGGTTGAACCTAAAGAGGAACTGATTGGATAAGATTGTTAAAGACTGTTAAAGATTGTAATTGATTGATCTCAGTGCTTTTGAAGACTTTTTAAAACCTGTTTCAAGAACATGTCAGACTTCAGTTTTAGGTTCCGCCATGTGTTTTTACTGTGGTTTATAAACCAGAACGTTTTTCACCATGAATCATCATTTATTTTGTCACATCAGGTATAGAAAATACACAAAGACTAACAGATTAGAGGTAGCGTTCTTAGTGATAGCTGATTTGTGCTGGCAGATGTTCAACAACAATATGGGTATTTATTTTTGTAAATTCTGAGTTGTTAAATGACACTACTGCACAGTAAAAAATAGGAAGCCACCAGAGTTTAAAGCAGACTAAAGGCTAAAGGACATTTAGTTAAGCTTAGCCTAACATTTAATGGTGCTTTAGCATTCGTTTGTTAGTGAGCAGTGAAACAGCAGACAGGAAGCATGAGGACAGAGAGAGATGATGAGACATGAAACAGGTCCCCAGCTGGACTTTGGGGACGCTGCAGCCACATTGTGTGCACTGTAACCGACTGGCTTCCAGACGGCTCCTGCTTAACACATTTATTATTAACTGTGTCATGTTTGTCGTGTTGTGTTTGTCTTTGTCATGTGAGTTGAGGTCACCTACTGTCAAGTTTGGCAGAAGAAAATTTCCCTCAAACAAGTGGAAACACAAGCATAAACTGTCACAGATCAACTGTAAATACAAAAAACCACTGTGGGAATATCTGAACCGGACAAAAACATCAAGAACATGTTGTTCTGATCCAGTGTACACAAATCTGTCTTACTGGTGGCATTGGTGCGAACATAGATGATCTCGCTCTTGGCTCCGTGGACCTGGTGCTCATCAGAGGCTGAGAGCTGGGTTTTCACCATTATGGCGTACTGTGTCCACGGCTTCAGCGGCATGATGAGATGACCCGGTTCAAACTGTTCTTTGTCTCCCTCAGTTGCCCGACGCGGAGGGTCAACATCGGCGATTACCCAGCTGTTGGAGCCGCAGGCATCCTGTCCATCAAACTCAGTTACATTCTGAAAAGGTCTATTGGGGAAAAAAAAGAAAATTTATTGTTTAATTTATCTGACCAGTCAGAGAAGAAAGGAGCTTCATAAACATCACTAAGGCCAGACAGACTCTTAATGATGCTGGTTCAATACAAGATGATTTCTGGATGTTTTTTGACTGTAAATATAATAAACTATTTGTTTATAAATTATTTCTTACTGAAAATAAAGAAAATACAAATGTTTCTAAGAAACCTTCTAAAGCAGCAGAATCATCACTGAAGATGAGCCCTGGTTGTATCGACTGCTTGATCAGTACGAACAGCAACTGTGATGTTCTCTATAAACTTATCTGATCTGTTAGATCTAGACTTATTTTTGCAGTGTCAACATGTTGTCACGGTGTCTCTGCATGCGTTTGACAACGAGTAAGTGAAGGTGGAATTATCACGCTTCACCACATCTAACTGTTGATCTCACTATTTAGCATTTTCTTATCTATAACGTGTGGAAACCAGATTAAAATTATATTTGCCGGGCTGAGATCAGAGTGATTGTGGCAGAATAATGACTGAATCTTACGCTTCTTTGTAAAGCACCATGAAGCCCAGCAGGTCTCTGAAGTCTGGAGGCCAGAATGGTTCCCACTTGACCATTATTTTATCGCTCATGGTTCGGATCTGCGTAAACTTCAACACGTGGTTCTCGCCTGTAAAAGAACAGCGATCAATTAAAAGAAATAAAATAACAAAAAGTTCAAGTTGCAGTGAAGCAGGTCACTGTGTTGTAAAAGGAAACACTTGTAAAGAAAACCAATAATAAGCCCAGTGTACTGAAGCAGCCGCCCTACTCCACCTATTGAGTCATGTTCAGTTAAAAACAGGTTTACTGTGCTTAGGTCTTCAGCTGACATTAAAATATGTTTCATTTACTGAGTATCTGGTTTTGATATTTCACGGGTAGACCACACGATGACACCTCAGTTAGTTTAATTTGTCTGTGCACACACAAGAGATGTACTAAACTTCCTGTATACATATCAGACGTACTATTACACAATGTGCTGACAACAGGAAATGTGAGGCAATGAGCAAGTGTTATTCCTCCTTCTCTTTATCATATTTGTCTAGGATCTTAATAAAGGACACCAGACCAAACATGCAGCAATGAAAATTTGCTATTATAATATATTTTTGTATTATTTTAAGCTGGCTCCGATGCAAAATATACTCAGATACCTTGTAGCTGCAATGCCCAGACCTTCACATCCAACCTGGGACCTCGGTATTAGATAGAGGCCTTACTAATGGAAACCCTATGCAAGTCTGGTGGGCAAAATTCATTTTAAAAAAGTAGATCAGAGCCTAAGGGTGGAATATGGACAATCAGGACTAGCACAAAACAGATTCAGAGCTGATATAAAAGGTGTTCTATTTAAATGCAGAGAGACACAGAATGATACACCATAATAACAATGAGTAACTCCATCAGACAAAGCAGATATGAATACATTTTCCCTACATTTGTCCCATTTTTCTATGGTGATAATAGTGCAGACCACACAGGCACAAAATCTGCGTCAATTCAACATTACCTGGACTGAATATAATCAGTCCAACTCAGGTTCCAGAACAGCTCTTTAGCCCTTTTTAGATAGCGATGCCAGTATGTTGCTGTTTAAACGACAGGTTTGCCTGTTCACACTTACAGTAATAAAGCTGGCATAATGCCACTGCAGTGTTCTTACAGCTGATGGCTTCCCATCGTAGCCATATGACACAGTGTGACACGCGCGTGGTAAATACAACTCATATCAGTATATCACTTTAAACAATAGCGGCAGATGGACAGAGTACTGATGAGCTTTCCCTAGTCTTGCACCTTTATGGCACAATTTGGACTCGAGCACAGTTGTCCCGCCTCTTGTAAAATGCGTTAATAATTAACAGTCGGGGATCCAGTTTCCTGTGAGCAACGTATTTGTGTGATAAAACAGATGTCTGAAGAAACTCTTTAATGTGCAGCTTCTGCAAAAGCAGAGGTGGCTGGTTAGGGTTTGAGTGAACTTGCGGTCAAACTAAGCCTTCTTATGGCTAAGTTTAAACCCAAGAGTAGCTGACAACCTTTTTTCATTCGATGACTGTACGTTGTAGCAGTCCTTGTTTCTTCCCATCGAACTCAGGTGTTATATCTGTCAGCTCTGAATGTGGCACTAATCATTCACATGCTGTACATGATGCACACGTTGACAACAACAGCACAAATAGCACATCACCGTGTTCCTATGTGTAGCAGTTAAGAGCGTTTCGCTCTGTTGGTTGTTCCAACTAAATGGTGTCAGTAAAAGGTCATCAGGACGACAACTGCAAACATGTAAGGACAGGAAATGACCATCATAACAATAATTATAGTTATGTTTGCATCGGTACTAGGGTGTAATCTGAGTTTCCCGTTGCCACAGAAACTCCCGCAGCAGCTAACTGTCCGCAGAGACGAGGTTCTTACATGATGCCTGGTCTCCGTTGGTCTTTGAGGCGATGTCGTTCTTCACCTGCCGCTGTTTCGTCCCCGTTACCTCCTCCATCTTGCGGATCTCAGACATACAGAGTTTGGAGTTGTAGTGGAAAAACATGCGCCCCTGCAGGATGGTGAGCTTGTGTTTGGACCAATCCCACAGCTGGCGCAGGTTCTGATTGTCCAGGGCATAAAATGAATAATTCCTGGAGGGGGAAATTAGCTTGAATGAGCATGTGTTTGATGTTACATGTACTTTGGCTGCAGGTATTATATTTATTATAGTATATAACATAAATTGTATGGCTAGTAGAGTAGTATTTTCTTCAGATGCCGTTTCTACTATAAATGCAACAACTGTGCTACAACCGTGCTACACCTCATCTGAATGAAGCTTCATATATGATTTGAGAAACTCTATCCGAAAACAACTACCACAGAAAGCTAGTCCTTCTGCTTTTAACTCATAATTACAGGAGGAGGATCTGAAATGGCGAAGATCAGATGTGCTCAGAAGCTGAAATCTCACCCGATTTCCTGATCCTCTCCACGAATAACACGAAGTTTGCGGAAAAACGAGAGGGACACGAGGGCGTAGGAACGTCGCACTGTTAGGTAGCCAGTGATCTCCTCCAGCTGGCCCAGGCTGGCCTCCAGTTCAGCTGCTATGTTGTCTACAGGAAACCAGAAGACACGCTAAAAGTGAGTTTGAAGCGAGATGATGCTTGGTACAAAAGCTTCTAAACAGCTGTTCTTTGGCAGATGTCCTCTGCAGTCTGTGTTTCAACTTTTTTATTCTACTTTTATAAACAAAAGCTAAATAACATCTAAGCTATAAAAAGTAACTGTGTTCATTTTAACTTTATGTTACAGTTTTGTTTGATTGTATGTAAACTGAAGCTTTCATGAATGTTTAACTGTGACGTACTGACATTTGCTTCAAACTAAACACTCACTTCCTCCGCGCAGGTTGATGACCAAGCTCCCATTCAGAACAGTGCATCCTCTTAGAGCCTGGGCCGCAGTGACAGAGTCCACTGTTTTCAGACCCATACATACCTTAGGACAGAGCCCTGCACAGGGAGTGCAGTTAAGCCTAAAGAAAAAAAAATACTGATTAGAAAAGTAGTTCAACAAAATGTGTCTTAATGAAAATAATTCACAGGGAAGTGCTCTAGTGTCATTTTCATCCTTATTACTAGAACCTACAGTGACGTTGCAGCTGAGGGCAGCAGCTGTGAACACTGACGCTGTATCACATCTTAAATTGATGGTCAAACGGTTTCCTATTTACACATCCAGCAGACACAGAGCAAAAATAAACACGTTCGACATCGTATATGTGTCCATCTCACTTTTTGTAGATCTACCTTTGGCCTCCTGAGAGAAATATCTGGCTGTTCAGCTGCTAAATCAACTGTGTGCTGTTTGGTATGTCCTGAAAGTAGCTGCCCCCTGTGGCAGAAATTCTAGTGACGGCAGAAGTAAAAATTTATTAAAACGACAAGGTTGCCATCCATAAAATGAAAATAAGGATGCGTAAGATGCTAAAACCTCTTCAGAGTTGGGATACATATATGAATACTGTCTATCATAAATGACTTTGTCATTAAAAAACGTTTTAATCAATTAATCAAAAAATTGATTAAGCTTTTATCAGCAATCCATGTGTGACAAAAACACAAACAGTTATTAATTGAAAGAGGAGTGACCCCAATCCTTCACATTATCCTGGTTTACATAATGTTTTCATAACAACTCTCTTCTCGTAACAGGTATATGGTCATGGTTTATTGTGCCAATCATATTAACCTATTTCCTGAAAAGCTGTCTGTACAATCCCGCTCATAATGAGATAAGAGCAAACTTTGATGAGGTGCAATCCAGAGTAAACAGCAATCTCTGCAACTTCTCATATTCAAACAGCACGTACACCTTTCAGTGGAGCACGACTTTTGAAGGTTTTAAATTGAGGAGAAGAAACCCAGAATTAGAAGTTGATACGCTGTTTGAGTTACTGTCCTGTTCACATGTACAGATGTGTTTTGTGCTGGCTGGTTTATGAGATGAGAATGCCTTTGTTTAGCAACAGTTGCGTAAAGTAGCAAGACAAATACAGAAGAACATGACATTTCTTTTGTAATAACAGAGGCGGGTGGCAGCTGAGGTGATTTTTTTTTTTAGCACTGCCTAGTATAAACAAATGATGGCTATAAAACAGAGGTGTGGTAGCCATTTGTAATTGTGAAACAGATTAGAGAGTTTCGACAGCAACAAAACAAACCACTCTCAAGATACAATGGCTCCAAAAAAATAAAAAATAAATAAAACATGCACATACACATAGACGCAGAGGAAGATAAATAAGTGGATCTGTGTTCTGCAAATAAAACAAAGTCACATGAATTGTTTCACAAACGCCCTGATCTGTCTTGACCTTTTCCCTCTCCGGTGCCACATCTGCACTTTGTGTCGTCCTCCACAGCGTCATGACACTCATAACACTGCTTATCCTCAGCGCACTTTCATTTCCACAGGATTAGTTTAAAGCCAATGATGGGGGGTGGGG
>OMLM01002051.1:41133-61011 GCA_900302695.1 Helostoma temminkii | reverse complement strand
TAAATAAATAAGAAAAGGATACATCTGCAAGTATTTTAGCCATTTATCATCAATTAATATTTTTTATCTTCATATTCACCATTTGCTTTTCTTAACATGATGTGTGAAGTGATAATATGTTTTTATGGAGGTTTTAAACTTCTGAACTTCTCTAAACAAGGCATTAATTATGTTGTTTTTAGATCTGATGAAAGATGACGTTTTTTTCTTGCATTTTACAGACAAAACAATTAATTTATTAACAATGAAAGCAACTCAGATTGACCTTTCTGAGCTGTCCCACTATTATAAAAACTCCACGATCATAGGAAGTGTTCATTTAAACTCATTTTAACCGAGTTAGTCTTGTTGGACACAGAATCAGTCAGGAAATGAATACTAAATTAAGTGAGTCAGACAAAAAGGTTAATATTGTGCAGCCTACATGTGATAAAAAAGCAGAAGCTAATGACCAGGGTTTATTTATCTAATTTTTCCTGGTAACCCCTTGTCAGCTGGACTGACTCAACAGCAGCAGGGCTTGGTTTAGACAACTCGGGTAGCAACAGGAACCATAAACAGTTTCATTAACTGGCCCCCAGCCTCTGTTAATAGAACAAAAACACACAAACAACATGAAAAAGCACTTTTTGTTTTTAATGTTGCCCTGCCGCTGCTGTCATCTGAAGGCAGGATATCCATTTTATCCGTGACTTGAATAGAAATGATAAGCACTGTGGACTCATTGATGGGCAATTACGCTGCCTACTTGACAGGCAAATGACGCACACCACAGCCTTGAATCTTCATTTCCTTCCACGGCTCGGTGTCCGACTGAAACAATCACTACCTCTGCGGCTGACTTTGAATACACGTTATGACATCAGAGGCAGTTATGTCATTAGTGCGACGCCAACCACCCTTTGTTTCTTTTTAAATTAAAATTTCTGTCACTGCTATTAATCTTCTTACGGACAGAAATGTTACCAGGAAGACGGTGATCACAAAAGCACTGTTGGACAGAGAAGTCAATCTTTGATGTAGGAGTTTCTTCAACATAGCAGAGTGTTTAGGCTGCCAAAAGGCAGGTGAAGTTAGTTTTTCTCTTCAACCATCTGTTCCAATTTTACTTAGTTTATTAAAACAATAGTCAGTTTCTTATTCTTGACGCCGTGTCGTCCCAGTGCGGCTGTTTTTAATGTTTCCAGCCACACCAGCAACAGATTATGTGGAATAAATAGAAAAAGTAGAGTAACAAATGATAGAGGCTTTTTCTATTAACTAAAGTCCAGGAACCTTTGCTGGGGTAAAAGCTCCTCGAATGTATTCATCCAAAGGAGGGCCAATGCCCAGAAAAGGTTAGGCAAATTATCCCGCTGACGGCGAGATTGGTCGGTTTTTATGTCATTATATGCAAAGCAGAACAACCACATATACAGGCTGGAGGATAAAATACTGTGCAGTATTTGACAAATCAGCAGTGGTCATATCCTGACAGCTCTTGGAGCTTCAGGAAGTCCTACTCCACAAAGGATGGACATGAGGACTAGAGAAAAAAATCGATACCCAGGTTCCTCCAGTGGTAACAGAAATAAGTTCATCAAAAGGTTCCTGCAGCGGAAACTTATGAGAACTCTTGCATCAGAGAACTTTTCACTGCACAAAACTGTAAAACTTATCGTTCATGACAACAACAGAAACAAAAACCTTATGAAATTCTGTTGAACATTTCTATTTGAACACTTCTCTACTTCTGCTTTGTGGTAAAAAACTATTTACTCACTTATTTACTAAAAAGCTACTAAAGAGTCAATTACATCTGACTTCCTGTTAACAACTCCTGTTAACACCAGGATGTGAGTACAAACAAAATAAAAATATTAAGGCTTGTCTGTGATGCATGAGTGCCATTTAATGTGAGTGAGGCAAGGTAGATGATATTGCACAATAAGGATATATCTGAAGGTCACGCACTATACTGTACACGCAAGGAAAGAAAAAAAAAATTGGTACAGGTTTGCTTGATTGCCATGACAACACCAAAACTGTTTACCCAAATCATACAAAGCTTCTTCCTTAATATATCAATGATAAAACAAACTTATAAAACCTCTGGATCAAAGCGGCATTTAACTTGAGAGAGCAGATGAAAAGAGAAACGTTCTAGCGACATTAAACTAGCAGTAAAACAGCAATGAGCTGTTGTAAATCGAATGGTTATGGAGAGTGTGAGCACGAACAGCGCAGAAGAAGAAACGCCTTTCAGCCCAGCTTTAACAAATGCTTGAAATGCCTGGGATTCCATGGGAATGGCTCCAGTGGCTGGACGCCGAGGGTTCGCAGGGTGCAGCTCCACAAGACTGAGTGCCAGAGCGGTTAAATCAGCTCATGGTGTGTGTGTGTGTGTGTGTTTTTAAAGTGTGTCTGGACCTAGTATAGCAGAGTAGCAACCTGCATGCTGAACAAGAAGTTGCTTAAAAAGCAACAGAAATTAGGTCAAATAGGCTAGAACTCATACTTAAGTAAGTATGAGTAACCTAATTAGGTTATATGGTCCATAAACAGAAGCATCAAGTAAAGTATTATCTGCCATTTCATGCTTTTTATTTGACTGCATAACAGGAGTACTGGGTACACAAAGATGGTTTGTATAGGCCAATTCAAACATTGGTTTCAGCGTAGCGCCTTTATTTTCTCTTTTCTTTTCTTTTTATGTCTCTGTTGAGTATTTCAAATGTCACCTGAAAAAGATTTTATTGAAGCTTCTTCGGCTTCTGAAGTCCTGCAGTAATGTGACAAACTCCCAGACAGACGACCATCTCTGCAGCACTCAATCGATCAGTCATTTACGGTGGGGTGGTTGGATTGAGACACTTGAGCGAAAGGCATATGATTCACTGTGTATAGACTGATAACATTTAAAGGACTCTGAGAACAGAAGGAAAAAAGGTTATCTGATCTGATGGGACAAAGTTTTAGTATTTGGACAGAACTCCAAGCACTGTGTCTGGGAAACACCACTGCTCATCACCAGGCTGATATGATCCCTACAGTGAAGCATGGGGATGGCAGCATTGTGCTATCGGAGGGGGTGAGGTGGAATGATTAATGAAAGTCCTTCAAATAAAAATCTGCTTCAAAGTGTGTGAGGCTTTGGTTTACTATGCAGAAATGCAAATGACAATGACCTGAAGCAAACTGCCAAGACAAGGCTGGAGTGGAGTCTCAGTTGGTCCTTGAGACTTAAAATCTATAAAACATCTGTGGAGAGGCCAGAAGCCGGCAGATCAGGGACAGAATAAACTGCTGAAATCAAGGTGTGTGGATCACATAGAGGCTGCAGCCCTGAAATAAAATCCCATGGACGACATTTGACAGTGAGTGCATTTTGCACATTGTGAGACAAAGTGAACCGTGTTTGTCTAAACTGGTGGTCTGAGGATATTATCATTCAGTGGAACAGCTGTAACAGCAAGTGTGTAAAATCTTACACAATTTCCAATTTTCTACCAAGTGTGGTTTAGTTAGAACATAATTTAATTAGTTTTCTGCTGCTGTGAAAGGCAAAAACCACATAGAGACGTACAGATGAAAACAGATTTAAATAATACTAACGTCATTATAAGTAGCAGTTAGCAGGTTAGCATAAGTGTTAATTCCATTGATAAAAAAAATATTCACAACCAATTTTCATTTTATTTTTCATTGTTCATGAATACATGACTAAAACTAGATTAAAAACTAAAATGGTTTAATAACTTTTTATTTCAAAAAGCAACAATCAACACACAACAAGCAATATAGTAAATTTTTTAGCCATGTGTACACTACTTCACATGAGGTGTGTCGATTAAATCGGTGCAGCATGAATTAGCTGAATCCACAAAATCCACCAGCTAAATGCAATATGACTTTTAGGTTTAAAGTTCTCTCTAAACATACACAGAGTTTAGTAGAGTGAGTCAATTCCAGTGTATCTATCGATGATATCTTTAATGTATTTTATTTGGAACCAAGCCAATCTATCAAACTATTAAATATTTTACTCAAAACACTGAGAAACATGAAAAATTATATCAAAATCACGTGCCAACATTAACATTTCGAGATGGGAAAGTAAAGGAGGCATGACAGAAATAGGAACTGTAGGAATGATTCATGGGGTGGGAGACGGACAAGGCTGCCTTGGCTTTTAAACATCGTTCATGCTTTAATGGCAATGTTGCAAACAATGAACCCATGAGCCTCACTGAGCGGCTAAAACTGGTTTGACCAGGTTTCATCATGTCAGAGAGACATCAAATGGACATTTTCATAATCTAAACCGATAATGAATACAAGTCAATGAAGTTAACGGCAGTTTCTTCACACCAGACATCAGTCCCATCTCAAAATTAAAGCTTAGTAACAACATCCTCCTGTTTCCCCTAGGACAGCTTCACTAGCAGCTAAGTTTGTCCTTTTTCCTGCCTCGCTGACCTCCACAGATCACACATTAGTATTTTGGTCTCATAAAAGTGTCTCCCTCTACTGAGGCAGCACTCCAGGCCTCTGTGTCCATTCATAACCTCAGAGAGGAAGCAACCCAACAAAGACAGGAAACAATTGAGAAGAACGCTCCGTGAACTTCACGAACACCATTGTTTGGGGTGGAAAAGGATCGTGGCGCCAGCGATAACCATAGCGTGTGGGAGCTACGACAAATTGAACAGAGACGAGAGCGAAGGTCAGCGGCGAGGTGGGACCCAGCCCTTCGTCCTCTTAGTGACCAGTGACCTGGCTTTTCCTTCTGATATGGTCTGGACGAATGACTGATGTGTTCATATCCATGATTACACCACAGTGTTACTCTCCCGTTTCCTAGCAGCAAGACAAAACAATGGCCATCCACTGTGTCTGAACACAGAGGTTATCTGCCTGTGTGATTTACAGCCCATGTTACACACACACAGACTGACCCTGACAAATATCCAACTTCATCTTGTGATTGGGGGACAGATAAATATGATGCGAGTAAATTTAGACTCAAAGGTCTTGTACCGGTCCCTCACCTGACCTGGCACCAAATGTGTTTCAAAGCAGTGACCCAGCTGTGACGCCTCCGTGAAAACATTATTCTCACTTTTGCCTACAGGCTACAGATGCACATAAACTATGAGTGGAGAAAATGACAAACTAATTAGAGGTTGGGCATCTTCTAAAAGCTTATGGAAACATTAAATACTCAACCAATATTAATGCTGGTGAAACCTGCTGAGTTAATGAGCTTCATAGCGTCTGCAGCAAGCTGTAGCTCAAGTGTTTTCTGCAAGTTTAATCAAACAGCCTTCAGAAGCACAAATCCAAAAAAGTCCCACTTCATTTTTTATAATATCTCCTGACTACCCTCCATCAGACACAATTATACAAACTTTACTGCTTATAGCAGGCAAGCAAAAATATAAGACTTTAGGAAGTTTTAATAACCTTTTTCCTTCTTTCCAAGACACCTTCAACAGGACACAAAAACAACACTCCATTAATCCACATCAAAGCTAAAAAAAAAGGCACCATACTTAACAAACTGAGTTAATTCAATTTTATATGCACATAAACAAAAAATGCTATAAAACATAAAAATCAAATTTCATGTCATTGTATTTCAACTTGTATGCACTGATAGGCCTAAGAAACAGATTATTTTATATTTCTGATCTGGCACTGGCACTATAAAATGCCCTAAAACTACTTAAAAGCAAAAAAAAAAAGAAGAAAAGATTTAAGAAAAATCTGATGGAAAAGCCTCTTTCAGGGCTCAAGCTACGCTGGTGAACTAACAGCCAAACCAGCTGCGTAACAGTCATCACCAAAACATAATCAAATGCCGATTATCTTATAAGAGTGTTGGGAGGAAATAGTGATAAACTGAAAGAAAATAGTCAACAGTATATATATTTCCCTTCACGCTGTCTACCAATTTCAATTTTAAAAGGAAATGAAAAGCCTATTTTGTTCTGCATCAGATTCTAAAAAAGACTTTAGATACTAAAACACAATTAGGAAATAGTCTGTGATATACTGAGGTTAACACTAAAGGCCCAGACATACTCCAAAATAGCAGGGACACAGGAACTTTAGGCGCCTGTGGACGTGATCACACATGTGCAGTTGTTGTGCACAGACTGTATGTACAGGACATGCGGTCATATATTTTCGTCCGCACACAGACACCGGTGGACACCAACGGACATGGGTAGATAACCGCATTTACACAGTTGCAGAAACTATAAGAGTTTAACTTTTAAAATTAATAACGCAATACTGATCCTTTTTAAGCTTGTGTAATTTATAATTGAATCATGAAATATAAAACGTAAAAAGTTAGATAAAGTTATTATTAAGTTGCATCAGGATCTGTCTGATTCCATTCAGCAGAAAATGAACTAATGATCATTCAAAGTGTACATTCAAACTAACTAGGAATGTCCCAGTACCACTTTTTTCCTGGTAGAGTACAAGTACGAGACCACAAATTGTCTTGTTTGCGACATGTTTCTCTCTAAGTCATGTACCTTCGGTAAGGCAGCCTGATAATGGCTGGCAATGACCCACCTGGGCTCCAGCAGCTGAGGAGGCAGAGGAATCTGGTATTTTCAGAGAGGTTCTGTTATTTGAACAGTTGTCTCTGGGCATTTTCTCTGACTTCTCCAGTGTTTGTAGTGTCTGTCTCCCGCTGCTGGCATTAGTAAAATTACTGTAATGTGTGTTATTCTAACACTTAGTTAGCATAAAATATAAATCTTTCCACTGTGTGCGGCTTTGAGACACGTTTAGTCACCAACAACCTTACTTTGCCACTTTGCTGAATAGATGCATCCAATTCGGTATAAAAATAAGGGGGAAATTAGCAGCGGCTCCTCTGGGAGAACCTAAAATCATCAGGGTTATAGAAGCCAGGAAGAGAAATGGGTTGTGACACCAAACATGGGAGCTAAGCCAAGCCGTGTGTTCTTCTGCTTTGTTTTCTATTTGTGACCTGCAGTCACCTCTGGCACTTGCACCACTTAATCACTGCCCTATTCTTCGCAATAGGAAAAGCTCTTATAGGTAACAATATCATTATTTTTTAGATATTTTTTGGTGTTTTATTAGGACACAGCAGTGAAAGTGAGATCTATTAACAGGAAAAGCAGTTTAAATAGGTAAAGGTTATTATTATGTTTCAATAATTCTTTGTTTGTATGTGCACATAGTGCAGTAAAAAAAAACAATCACAAACAGAGGTAAAGAATGTAGAACACTACTTTACAAACTACAGCAGGTCTATAAAAAGTACTAGCAGGGACTAAGATCTGAGGAGGACACCGACTGCCTTGCACTCGGTCCTGTGGTTGTAGCCTGGGCTTTACCGGTCTTTTCATGCTTTAGTGAAAACAGGGGGGACAAAAAAACCACAGGTCCCAGACCACAAGACCACAGGCCCTGCCTGTGTCGTATCCAGGCCCAAGTGTGGAGATCAGCGCTTGCCAGTCAGCATCTGGTTTTGATTTATCATCATAAATGGCACACAATCAGGAAATCATATCTGATTTATACGATAGTTCTGGCTTAACATTCACCACAATTTGACAATAGGTCCTCAGAGCT
The DNA here is from genome assembly GCA_900302695.1 of Helostoma temminkii. Taxonomy (NCBI): domain Eukaryota; kingdom Metazoa; phylum Chordata; class Actinopteri; order Anabantiformes; family Helostomatidae; genus Helostoma; species Helostoma temminkii. The sequence continues at coordinate 53,406 of OMLM01002051.1, read as the reverse complement.
TACGAGCAATCACATGCACAAACGTACTGGTGGAAAAACTATAAAAAGACTTCAAGGCAAGGGGACTGAAGAGCATAATAATGGGCCTTGCTCAGCTCCACAGAAACTGCATGTAGCCACCACACCAAACATTAATAAGCGCAACGAAAGTAGTTCAAACGAGCCGTTAAACTAATGTAAGCAGTGTTGCGTAATGGTGTGAGCCAAGGTGTTCAGACAGCACCCATGTGCAAAATTCTTCTCACCACTTGTACTTGAACTCTTTGACAGTGTGAAATGGGTGGGATTGTTGTTATACAGTAATCCCAGAACACAGAGAGAACGGAACGTGTCCCAGGAGCTGTGTTTACAGAGGGCGATGAGAATGTGCCGTAAAGTCTCTCACCTTCTTTACCCCGCGACAACACAACATGAACACTACAGTCAGAGAGTAAACATTCATAGACTCGGTGGCGAAATGTTGCATCACATCATCAGAGTACGGTTGAAGCTGCGCCGACACAGAACTTGGCCTACTTAACTAAACCTGAGCACATGACACTGCTCTGACATTTCAAAACTGAAAAGGCACACAATCAATGTGTGGCAAAGCAAGTTTTAAACAGTAATTCATCATGCATACCGATGAACAAAGAACTACAGTTGCCCTCATTGGCTTCTATTTGGTCCAAATGGAGAGATGAAATTCTGTATGTTATAATGTTAGGCTGGGGGTTAATGCAAAAGGGAAATGGAAATAATTGTGTTGATTGAAGGTAGCTGGGAAAAAAGAAGAGATGAGCTGCTACTGGACTAAAATTCATAAGACAGTAATGTAGTAGTACAGAACAATATACAGGTGAATCAATCATTCAGTTTTTGAGCTAAAATAAGCACCAGTGTTTTAGCATCACAATTTCAATTTAAATCCAACCTGTTCATTGAGATTAGGCAATGTGGTTAAAAAAATCCACTAGCCATTTATAGATTTTGGTAAAGTCATGGCAATTTTCTTAGAAACTAAAAAATTTGTCTAGTGGTGGTAGATTAACAAAAAAAATTACTATATTGTCCTAATACATTATAATTGAACTTGTGCTGTGTGTCTGGAGAGGCTATAATGTGTATAAGAGCACGTTTAGTTCATTTGAATCAAAAAGTGTGTTTCCCTTCTTGGTGTGTTTCGTTTCGTCTGGTGTGAACAAAGTAATCGCATTCAAGTGTGCACTAAAACAACCAAACCATGACCCCCAAAAAAGAGGTGGTCTCGATCTGAATCATTTAGCGAACTCTTGCAATCCTGGTGAGAAAGCGTACTGAACTAAAACAGAACCAAAAGCTGTGAATCACGATTAGTCTGACAGCAGTGGATTACATGTAGATTTTAATTTCTTCCGTTTGTACACATAAAAAGTGCTGCAGGATGAATCGTTGACAAATGCGGAGGCATTTGGTCAGATGACTGTGATGACACTTAATAAACATCAGCAGACGAACGACCAACCCATGTAGCTCAACATACATCGTCTCCCCCATGTCACAAAAACAGCAATAGTCCACAACACAATCTTCTTCCTGTATTTACTTTTTTGTTCCCATGGCATGACACATTTGGGTAGTAAGTGGAAGGGACACTCTCACTAGTGTGAAGACTGCCTAATAAACTGGCAACTGGTGAGTATTTAGCATTTTAATTTGCTAAGAGGAGAGTCGTCCGTTTAGTGACTTTGTATTATCACCATGCTCCCACCAACAAATTACTTATGCCTTCGTGTCTGAAACATCTGGGTCCCTTCAGACATGATGATGCTATTTGATCAGTGGTGCGTACTACTGCTTTTGTTTGCACAATGCATGAGATGTCAAATATAACCATGAGTGTCAACAGCACTGTAACTTACTTCTTTGACAGTGGTTCTGTGTCCAGCAGCGTTCACTGAAGTGTCCATTGATGGTTGTCGTCTGGCAGGTGGCCTTTCCGATGGCCGCCCCCGGGCAAACGTCTCCACACTCTCTGTCGTTCTTGTTGGCCATGATGTAGTTGTCCTCGACTGAGTCCAGGATCTTGGACCAGTCCAGAGTGGAGAGATAGCAGAGATCTGGGTTCTTCTCAATTCTCACAGCCCCTCTGGTGATGTTCATCAAGCTATGGAGGCCAATCTCTCGCAGCTGGAGCATCTCAAACATCACCAAGGCATAATTGAAGAACAAATTGTTGCCTCTGATGACTGTTAGGTTGGGGAAAAGATCGCTAAGACTCTCCAGGCCATAAACTCTGAAGAGCAGCAGATAGTCAGTGACCACTGTCAATTTAGGGAAAGTGAGGCCCCGGAAATCCTCAGGCTTGGTCCTGAACATGAGTAAGATCTTCAGGTGACCTTCAATCACAGTGCAGTTTTCTAGCGTCTGCAGGTTGGTCACATTGTTCCGGATGTCCTTACTTGGGCAAACTGAAAAGACAAGAAAGAAAAAACATATTCTTTACAAAAACCTATTTTCATGTATGACCCACAAAAGTAAAAAGCTTTATTGCATTATGAATAAGCACTGTTATAACTCAGACAAGACAATTAATGTCACAACTGCTGAACGTAAATGATGTATTAGTCGAGCGTCTGTAAACTGGAAAAACAGGGTTCAAAGTTGAACTCAGACACAAACTCGCCAAAAAAGGAAAAAAAAAAAAAAAATTTTGGTAATTAGAGGGGATATTTTACTAAAAAAATATGTGATTATGCATCTGCCTTCGATGAAGACCAGACCATCTTCACTGACATTTTGTTTAGTAACCACATTTCTGGCTCTGTGCCACTGTCAAATATGGAGCGCTGTGATCACAGTTCATCTGTGGAGTTGCTCCTGTAACTCAAGACCATAAAAAACATTAGCTAATGCGTTAAAAATATTTGTCTGCAAAGGGAAGCACTAATAGTTGTGTATTGCACCAGTAGTAGATTTGTGGCTTGTCAGTTCTCACCCAGACACATGATCAGTCCAGTTAAAAACTCCTTAACTATGCTATTTCATAAATGGGTTACTTGTCTCAACCACTTTAAATTCTACTGTATCACAATGATGCAGCACAGGAGATGACTGCAGGGCAGTAACTTAAGATTGTTTGTCACCTACTTATTTCAACTTAACAATGACTTGCAAATCATTTAAAGCACACATTTCATTGGAAAATAATACAAAAACAGCATATTAAATGTTAAAACTGAAAAAAGAAAAAGTTTTTCAACAAATATTTGCTCATTTGATGGTTTTTTGTGCCAGCAACAAGTTTCAAAAAAGTTGGAACAGGTGCAACAAGAAATGATAAAAGTTGTGTAGTGCTAAAAAAAAACAAAAACAAAACACCCAGTGGTACATCCGACAACTAATTAGATTACTTGGCAACGTGTGGGTTTAAAAATAGCATCCCACAGAGACTGAGTTGGTCAGATGTAGGGATGGGGCAAGATTCACCACTCTGCAAAAAATTAAAAGATTCAGACAAACCTGAGACCTGAGAAATCTGTGCATAAGGGACAGAGATGAAAAGCAATATGGAGGGTTTGACGTTCACGCCCTCAGGCTACACTTCAATAAAAACTGATTCTGCAGCGGAAATCCCTGCATGAAGATATAGAGGAATACAGGAGGGATAACTTGGCCATCTGTGAAGACCCCATTAATGTAGAAGAATATATCCAAAAGCTTTTGAAGCAACACGCACTGTCATCCAGATGACATTAAACCTTGTTTAGTTGAGCAAGGCAATCCCAAACTACATTCTGTATACGTTACAACAATATGGCTCCATAGTAAGAGTCCAGGTGCTACTTTGGCTCGCCTGCTGTCCAGACCTGTCGCCCACTGCAAACATCTGGCGCATAATGAAGCGAGAAATATGACAAAGGAGGCCCCAAACTACAAGGAATTCAAATCCTATTTCAGGCACGAATGGGTGTTGGGCCTTCAAAACTAAAGCAACTGGTCTCTTCAGTGACAAAAGTGCTGTTAAACAATATGCAGCAACACAGTCATAAAATTAAACGTGTTGTTGGCATCAAATTTAAAATGAGCAAATCTCTGTTTCAACATCTGATATATTGTCTTTCTACTATTTTCTGTCAAATGCAGGCTTTAGATGACTTTCAAATCATTGTTTTCTGTTTTTATTTACATTTTCATAGATTGCCAAGATCTTGGAAACTGAGTCAAATGAGTATCAACAAATAGCGACAGTAAAGTAGCAGATCCTCACAATTAAAAATCTACAACAAGCACACGTTTTGGCTCTCGTTCATCTAAACGATTCCTTTATTGAAACTTTTTTTTTTCACTCAACTACATGATCGATCAACTAAACATTTCCGCATCAGATCGATGTCAGCTGTACTGCAACAGCTGCAGAAAACACAGTGCAGTGATCTTGAAACGTCTTACTAAATAAATCAAACATTATCATGTGTTCTGTATAAACAAAACTCACTAATGGGAGTTTCGTCAACTCTCCCTCTCAAGCAAGAAATTATGGCCGTAAAGATATTTTGCTTTGCAGGTGCATCATGCAGGGACTATCCAGCCCTAGTTTTACAGTTCACAAGTCATGGCTGCAGCTGGAGGTGCGCTGCCTGGTGAGAGCACTGTATTTGTTTACCAAGCGACCCACCACTAAGCTGTGCACATCAGGCCAACTGGTCAGCCATGTGGGGAAGAGGTATAACAGCTAGGCGTGTACCTCTTTATAGCTGCAGATCATTTTACATCTTCTGTTACATAACAGTACAAGACAAGTAACAAACACAGTGTCCAATCACTGAGTGTCCAGACAACCAACTTTTCACTCCATGACCTTACGCTCACTCAGCAGCTACAAAGCCTACAACGTTGAGGCTTGTTTAAAATACATGCAAACTGAGCTAACACGGGTTTAAATTGCAGGCTATTAAAAGAGGCCAGGCTCATTAACAGACACATTTCTCACTTTAAACTGCATTTACACGTGCAGCTCTCTTCATGGCCTTGGAAGCAGTGCTGAACTGTGCACATGAATGGCACCACAAACCTGTAACTTCAACACAACTACTCTTAAAATTAAACATTTCCCATCAAACTGATGGTAAATGCGAGACGACTGTGCAGCAAATGCAGACCACTGTAGATTCATCAATAAAGACACACACACTTAAACCAAACAGCTTATTGAACAGACAGTCAAAGTTAGTTCATATGAAGGGTCAGTGGTTCTGTAGCTGCAGTAAAGTCAACCATGTCCGTACTGAGTGACCCTGCTTAGAAGGCAGTTCATCAGAGTGTGTCAAGTCCAGGTTCCTATCAGTGTACACTTTCAGCCAGGCCAGTATTTTTAGCACTGCATTCCCAATAGAGAATCTAATACACTCCGGCTGCACCGATAGTGGCTCGCATCGAAAACTGGAACAAGCCAGCCCTGGTGTGTAAGTGAGGAATTTTAGAGCAGCAGCAGAGAAAGAACTGGCGGCGCTGACTTCACCATGTGTGAACACTTAGTTTAGGAACAAAACTTTGGCAGGGGGAGCAACTTCAACGACTGAAGACTGACGACATGACACAACTGAAGCAAAAACAAACCAGGTGCATCCCAGAATTTGAATGCTGCCTGTTTTGCTGGGAAAGAAAAACAAACTGGGAGACATCACAAATGTTACTATAGCGACAAGGCCAGCTCCAGCGCTCTATACATCTTTTACTTTGAGGCAGAAAGCCTGAAAACGCAGCTACGGCGCATTGAATCATTGAGTCATTACTGGAGCTATTGGCTACTGCCATTAAATTGCTCTCATCTCCATCACTGGCACCTCAGACAGGTAAACTTTTAGGTTTTATTAAAAAGGAGCAGCATCAAGGTTGTCCACATCCGCAGCAAGACCAATGGACAGTTAAAGGTTTTTAACAACAAAACACTAGCGAGGACCAAAAATCAACAACTGATTTAAACGTCACGCCAAGAAAAGAAAAATTGATCTGTATGGTTTTATTTAAAATAAAAAACTATTACTTAAGCAAAAGAAATCAGAACAAAATCATCCTACATATTAGAAATAGCAGCTTCATACAACTACTAAAGCTTCACTTTATGTTTCTTCTCCAGAGCTATAAAATAAATAATAAAATAAAAAAATAACTATATAAACCAAAACATAGCAAAAGCGCGACAGATGAATTATTCACGGCTTCCGATAAGTATCCACATACAACACTGCGCCAGTGTCTTAGGCCATCATTAGCGTTGCTCTTTTGGCAATGCTATGATCATATATATTCATTTTTTTGTCTTTTTATTAGAATACATCCAAAAAATATAGGACATATGTAAATATATGTACACAGTATTCAAAAAACAGCTTCTGTATGTTAAACTGACAAATATTTAGTGTGACCTCTGTATAGTGAAAGTGTCTTCTCAGAGTTTCTTCTCTGACAGACTAAAATCAGTCCAACAAGGACCTGGCGCAGCTTAATCTGGATGCCAACTTGATCCTTCCCTAGTCTGAAGAAGCTTGATCCGGAAAGGTCTTTGTGGAGGGATAGCAGCCAAGAAACGAATTGTAGAAATTAAAGCAGTAGAAACTTAAGCTATAGACTCCTTTACAGTTAGTAAACATTGTGACGTTGCTGGGCATGGAAGGAGGCAAAAGAAACTCCTGAACTCATTCACCAACACTGGCTACCAAGTTTGGTTGGCTCATATTTTAACAATGTCTGAATAAAATAAAGTTTTATTTGACTATGCATTATTTTTACTTTAAAAAGTTAACATTAAGCAGTAAGACCAGATTTCCCGACCGTTACATGCTCAGTCAGTGATGACCTACTGTGGCCAGACATCAGTTGACTGTAACTACATCACCTACTGATACTGCTAGTGAAAAACTAAGAGAACTGTAGTTACACACTAATCGGTGAGCTTCCTGCAAATCTAATCATATAGTTACTTTAGACGACATAGCACTGGCGTCTAGCACTACTGTGAGGGATCTTGGAGTTATCTTAGACCAGGATATCTCCTTTAACTCATATATTAAAGAAATCTCTAGAACTGCCTTCTTCCACCTGAGGAATATTTATAAAATTAGAAGCATCCTGTCTCAAAGTGATGCTGAAAAACTAGTCCATGCGTTTGTTACTTCTACACTGGACTACTGTAATTCCCTTCTAATAGGATGTCCCAGTAACTCATTAATAAGACTCCAGCTGATCCATAATGGTGCAGCCAGAGTTCTGACTGGAATTAGAAAGAGAGATCATATTTCTCCTACATTAGCTTCCCTCCATTGGCTCCCTGTAAAATCCAGGATAGAATTTAAAATCCTTCTCCTCACATATAAAGAACTTAAAGATCAAGCCCCTTCGTATCTTAAAGACCTCATAGCACCATATCATTGCAGCAGACCCTTAAGCTTAAACCTTACATTGTAAAGCGCCTTGAGATGACTTCTGTTGTGATTTGTTGCTATATAAATGTATTGAATTGAACTCACATCACATAAAGTGTGTGGGAAAAACACAAATGTTTTGATCATTGCCTCAGTCCAATCCTTTGATTCGTCTTCACCTCTACTTCAGTTCTGGGACCCAACAACGTAAACAAGCCTATACTTCCAGGACATAACGTAGGCTGAACTGAACACGTTTGCTCCAGTTTTCCTCTCTTTGCCTCCAGCCAACACTGTGATGTAATCAGGCTGTTGACTGTAAAGGGGTCTATAGCACTGAGGGATCTCTTGAATGTCACCCAATGCAAAATGGTGAACACAGCTTAATGTCAATACCTGCCAGCAGGATTTGCTGCTGGTTTTGGACACTGGGTGCTTTGTTGATAATCATTAAGACATAAAATAACACTAATGTTATCCTTTAACTTTAAGCCCAATTTATACGTAATCAGAACATAAGCTGTGCCTTTTGTACAGGATAACTTATCTGGATATGGAACAATGCTCATTGTTGGAACTGAAATTATTAAACAGTGACATCAATAGCAAAAGAATCGTGATAATATATATGAACATTCTTATAACCTGAATCTATTTGCATTTGTTGGAACAAAACGAGTGATTTGAAGATCTAGGCTCTGTAAAGTTGTGTCACATTTTTGTGAAGACAATAAATTGCAAAATTAATCAGGACATTAATTAATAATACATTAATCATTACTAACAGTCTTATGCAGATAGGCTTGAACCAATGTTTGAAATAAGGAAATTAATTTGATTAATTGTTTATCATTTGCTCATAAAATAAGAAATAAAAACAACTCGTCACAATATACTAAAACCCAAACTCATGCCTTTGCATGCCTTGTGTTGTCCAAGTAAAACCAAATGGGTTTGCTTTACTAATGTTTTCAACAAAAGCATTTTAATGCAATTTCCCCACTGGGGATCATTAAAGTATTAAAGTATTTGTCTGAAAATTCACTTACAGTTAAGTCTACAAGTAATCTAAAAGGCGTGCATTCACTTGCTGAAGACTAAACTGAAAGAAAAACGCCCCAGAAATAAGCAGAAAGTGAACACTGCTGCAGTAAAGGCCTGGCAGAGAAACATTACAGAGGAAACCCAGCATCTGGTGATGTCTATGGGGTCGTTGATTGTTCCAGCTCTCCTAGGCATTAAGTATAAATCATCTCGATAAACACATAACAGTAAGAACATACGTAAGTACTGTAAGCGCGGTCAAAACCTCCATCCAAGCATTAACACACCTGGCACTAATCAGCCTGGACTGGCTTAAATACACCTCCAATTAACTATACAAATGGCTCCTACAGCGACGATCAGACCACAACCAAAGCAAAAGCAACCAAGCATAAAGGAAATCCAAAGATCTTGATCATGAAAATGTCAAATGACTTCTGTGAGCCAGCTTACACAATTATCATTTCACTATTCAGTGCAATAACGCAAACAAACTGAAACACAGCTACATAATTATTACTTGTAAACATCTAGGGCTACTTGTTGTCTTGGTAATAAGTCCAGCAAGATATTGTTGTGAATACCATACGTACAATGGATTTATGTCACAAGAAGGTTTATTAAAATCATTAGTGTTAGGTTCATGCAGAACAAATGTTGTACACATCTAAACTAAAGGAAGTCAGCTTTACACACCGAGCTTCATCCTGTGTCCACAAAACCACAATCCTTTCACTACAGCGGCAAGCATCAACAGGCACCGACGCTTCTCATTTTCTGACAAGGTGGAAGAAGGGTAGCGTGGGGTGGAGAAGCTACAGGTTGTTATACTGATGGGTTGTGATATCACTGGGCCTCACAGAGTAAGAGGCCTCAGTCAGCATGCAGGAGCAAAAGCGCCCAGTGATTGCAACACTTCCCGTTTCAAGGTTTCACTGTTCTGTTGTTTTAGGCTAAAAGTAACAGAAAAATGTCAGAGTAACACATTTCTCCATGCTGACGTGGTGTAATCAGTGCTGAGAAGGGCTGACAGTAAGCTGCAATTACTGATAACAACTTTCAGTAATTTTACCCTCATACGATACATCCAAAACATGCTACTGTTTACGTATAAGATCAGCGCTGAAACTCAGTCAGCTGCAATTCATTAATTAAAAGACGTGTGTAATCTGGAACGTATTAAATACTACAGTAGTTAGAACATTTTATTACTGCAATTCTACAGCTGCTCAGAACCATGAACTTCTCTAGGCATCACCAGGATGTGTGCGAGTTTCTGCCCATGTGAGAACATGTCCGACACGGACAAGCTCCCGCTGTGCGGTAAGTGTGAACGTAGTACTCAGTACAGTGTCCAGACATTGTCCGGAGCTCATATGTGAAAACGGCAAACAAATATCCTCCGCCTATAAATGTCTTATAAGCAGGTCATCAAATGTACCAGCTGCTTCGCGGGGGTGATCGCAGCACGCTGACAATACAACCGACCAGGGAATAAAATTAAACCAGTAATTTAGGCCTCAGTCTTTATTTAAAGTGCAATGGGGTAAAGGAGAGAGCCTATAAAAACCACAAAGTTCACTCTTAGGATTGTGTGATGTGTATCTTGTGGAGAAATGGCTCTGGACCAAAGATCACTTGGCGATTCAGTTTTCCACCAGCCGACCTCGCTTGCACATCTATTTTCTAAGCTGGTTAGCAAGACAATCCTTTTTATTCTAAATATAAGAAGCAAAGCCTTTGGCGTTTTAAATATAAATTCAGGACATCTGTTATTTTGAATATCCTGCGAAACAGCAGAGAAGCTCGACACTAAAATACTAAAGTGTTGTGCTGAATGTCAGGTAATTGGCAGGTTGAATTAGGATTCATATAAATGTGTGGACATTGAGGGTAGTACCGTCATGGAGGTAATTAGTACCTTTAAAATATGAGAATGCAAGAACAAGCAGACAGAGGCACGGTGTCAAGGGTGAAGATCCTCCCTGTCAGGCGCCTCTGTCCACAAACAGTGCAGGTGTGTCACTCCACTTTGATTCCGTGTATAATTTTCAAACATTAACCTGTCAGTCAGTGTTACACTGCTATTGTTAAGGATGACAAGTGTAAAAACCATTCTTCTATAGACATGTCAAAAGCACAGTGCTTATAACCTTCCGTACTTGAGACGGCAGCGGTAGGGTTTTTAAGAGAGGTGAATGGGAGGTGACAGTTTCACCACCTTATAATTGCTCTTCTCGACAGGAGGCATAAATCAGTGGTACTGGGTTGTTGGATAGCTGCCCGCCTATGACACCTGCTCTGGCCAGCTCGGGTGATACCCCACAGGCTGCTGCTGCTGCTGGCTTCATGGCAAGCCCCCGCTGTTTGACAGTGTTGATAAAGTGATCAGGCACAACAATGAGCTGCAGTCAGACAACCAGACCGCCGGAGATCTCGACACGCCACCTGAGGCATCGTGCTGGATTTTATGGCCACGTCGTGTCTATTTCCATTCAAGTCACAGAATCAAACATTTGTTATGAAAAAAAATGATCAGTGATGTTTTGTTTTTTTTTTAAATCCAAAAGGTAGCTCAACAAAACTTCTGAAGAAGCTCACAGTGTCTTCCTTCATTCCACAGAGGCCACAGGCCGAACATATTTGTTAGGAAACAACTGAAAAAGCCTTTGAGGAATCCTTCAGAACAGCAGTTAGTGTTCTTAAGGACTAGTAGTGAATTTTTACCTTTTTTAATAAAATCAAATGCTCTGTAAATGCAACGTAATGTTACTACACGCGAGGCCCAAACAGCGGAAAGCTGAAGGTCTAAAATATGCAGTGTGTAATGAAACATAAGTCACATTACTGCCAGTAAATAATACGTATGAAAAATCAATTAACACTTAACATATGATTTTCCATTGTTAAATGCTTCCATGAAACTAAACTGGACAGAAACCAACAAGTAGCTCAGAACACTTCTCGAGTCCGACACTGGTCAGTCCGGCTTATGAAATCGGCCAGTGTGGGGCCCTGGTTCCACTCTTCCCGTCTGTGGTTCACTCTCAAGTCTGAGAGAAGCAGAAGGAAGGGGGCAGTCGAAGGGGCTGCAGTGCAATTACACAACTTGCTTTTGACTTATGTCATGAAATTCTCGCTCAAACTGGTTCGATGACATCTCCCCATTCGCCTCTTGCTAAAATCTGATGAAAGGTGAGACGCAGCCAGTGCTTTTCTTTTCCTCCACAGCACATCTTATATCCTCTTACACCACATTACAAAGCAGCAGTTGTAGTAGTAGTAGCTGTCGAGATTACCGTTTCACAACACAAACCTTGGAGCTATTTTCTGCCAGAGAACAGAAAGTAAAAATGAATGTATACATATTAAACTTCATATTGTTTAGAGTGATACTATTATTAAAAGCATCTGACAAATGCGTTTATGTTTCGTAACTGTGGCTAAAAATTAATCTAAGCTTTCCTCTATTAACCAACTTTAGATTGAATTTTTAAAAGAACGTTTTCATACAATGCAGAAGATGCATCAATCGAATACATTTAAATTGTTTAGAAAAGAAGAGTCAGTACATCAACTGAAAGAAAATGTATTTCTGCTTCTCAGACAGAACTGAAGTGATGGTTCCAGCTTCTCCAGTGAGAGAATTAGCTGTTTTTCTTGCTCTTAAATAATGACAAATTTAATAATTTCAGGTTTTATAATTTGGTCAGACATAGCAGGATATTTAGTGATGTGACCTGGTGCTATGGGATATTGTAACATACACTTTCAGGTGATTTATAAACCAAAAAATTAAATGTGTCATTAAGAAAATAAACAGATTAATGAATAATGAGAACAACCG
>OMLM01002051.1:10234-41113 GCA_900302695.1 Helostoma temminkii | reverse complement strand
GAACAACCGCTAGTTTTTTTATTTTAAAGCCTTATTTTAATGTAAAACTAGTTTTGATTTGGTTGAACAGCAAGTTATTTCTAAATAAATTTTAAGTTTTACATTTTTAAAGCCATGTACAGTAACAACACGTTACACAGCTTCAGCAGTGGAGAAACCACATAAACCAAAGTTTATAGAAGAGTAAGCTTGAAAATGCTTTATCTCACATATAAATCACCAGTAACCTCAACTGAATCGTGTAGCTTACAACATTTCCTGGTATGTGGGACTATGAGTGAATATTTACCAGAGTGGCCCCTGCTGTTGTCATCTTTAAACACACACACACACACGCACACACACACACACAGTGTGTCTAAAAACACAACATGTCACCCCACAGGTTAGTGTTTGAAGACTGTGTGAAACTCAGCGTGTGAAAACTGTGAGAAATAGCGAAAATGTTCCGAGCGATTGCAAATGTAGTTCATTCATTCTTGTCACCCCCCGATTTGCTGGCTGGTGGATATAAAAGGGATTGTCAGGAGCTGTAAAGAGAGCTTATTGTTACATTCCTGCACTGACCACAACACACCAACGCAGGCTTTACCGTATACAACAACAACAACCTATTAATTCTTCTAAATTCTCAGATTACTTACTTATTTGGGACAAAACATTCTGTTTACAGTTCCTGCAGACTCAAATAGCTGATAAGTGTTAACCTTTGTCCCTTCAATGCAGGGGCTGACTACAACTTGCTGCGTAAGTGCCTTTATGAAGTAACCATCAGGAACAAAACAGAAAAAAATGTCACAATACTGCAGTAGAATTACTGCACTGATCACTAATGCAGTATGTTTATAGTAGCACACTGTCCTGTCATTAATTTATGCATCTATATTTATTTTTATTATACTTTTGCATACAATTTTTTAGTAATTATTCTTATAATTATCTGGGTCCAGAATGTCTATGCAGTTTTATGAGAAAATTAAAAATTTTAACTAGTTCATTTAATCAATTTTCACAATGCTTTGGTGCGACTAGAGGATGTGCAAACGTTGTTTAAATTTCAGTGTTGATCCTCACACCTGCAACAGACTGAAAAGTGCGTCAACTTATTGCATTTTTAATCAAATGTGAGGGGAAACAATCACTTCTGGGTCCTCGATGTGTTGCAGAAATTCAGTTTTCCTAAGGAGACGCTGTTAAGATGCGACAAGCAAATCCTCCAGGGTGCTTTACATAAATAAAACGCTTAGTATAAACAAAGATAAAAATGACTTACTCTCTCCACTCGATGGTTGACAGCTCATCGCAAAGCAAAAAGCGGCCAAAACAAAACCCAAGCGCAAAGTCCGCAGACACATAACTGAGCCGGGATAAGGAACCATCGGCGTGAACGCACAATAATCCCTGGCGAGGAGGACAGATCACACTGGGAGAGAAACACCTCAGGAAACTGGTTTTGTTTTGCGGCGTGGGCCAACAGGTAAACAAAAATACACATTAGACATCCCGGAAGATGGGCGGAGGAACGGATCCAACGTGTTCACTCGAACACGAGCTAACGCTGCTGCTGCTGCTAAAGTTAGCCACCTCATGGAAAAACGGCGTCTACAAACGCCACCCGGGGACACGAGTGGTCTCTGTGTGTCTTAAAACGCATTAATTAGTTAAATCGTCCCACTTGAAATCGTGTCCGTTGAGGAAAAAATGCAAAAAAGTGACTTATTAGCCGAGAAGAAGCTAGCGTTGTTGCTAGCAGTTTGGTTAGCTAGCTTGCTAGCTTTGGCTCCACCACCACAATCCAGGCCACAACTGAAGTTTGCGTTGCTTTTCTCCAACCCTCTCAGCTTTTAGTAATGTCACTCACACACACGCAGCCGTAATGCACCTTCTTCTGTTTAATAAAAAAAAAAAAAATGCAACGTTGCATGCACGAAAAGCCTCACAAAAAAAAGCGCCCTTAACTTAATTCAGATGGTTTTTGCAGCCGTTTTGCTGCTGACTCGATGGCTGTGGCATGCGTGGCGTAACGTTAGCGTGTCTTTCGGGTTTATTTAAAAAAAAAAAAAACTCAAATCCTCCAGCGAGTCGACTTATTGTGCATGTGAAATAACGCTGCTCTCGTCCAGACGACTTGCTCCGGAGCGACCACACTTCTTTCAGTCGGTGCAGAGATTTCTGTCGGACTCCGAAAAAGCTGACAGACAAGATTTCGCCGTGGCTCAGATGCACTCCGCTCTCCTCTCCTCTTTTTTTTTTTGTTGTTGTTGCTGTTTAAATTTAAGGATTTAAAATTTAAAAAAAAGGCTCCAAGTTGTGCTCATGCTCCACACACCTGCCCTGAACGACAACTAAAGCATGTGTGGGGGGAAATGAGAAAACTATGCGAGGCCAGTTGTGAGTTATTTTTCTCCCTTTCTTCTCGCTCACACAGAGGTAGATTGTACAATCTCCCAGCTCCTGTAGGATCCCCTTCTCCCCAGCCTCTCCGCCAGTAAACAAACCCTGCCAGTGAGGCAGATGGGCTTCAGGGGAAATACGGACTGGAGCTTATTGGATTACACAACAAACTGATCCCACTGTCAGGTGGTAAAGAGTAATGTAGTTACTCCCACTTCACTGTATATATCAAGCTCAGCTGCTATTGATTTACTGCTATTTTAATTATAATTACCATCATGCTATATCTATAATTACATTAGGCAGGGCTCGGCTGTGTGCACTCTTTGTTTGTACTGTGTCAAATTCAATTAAATTTTAACAGCATATAGAATTTGTGGCTGGAGAAGTGAATAAATAAAAATCAACATGGCATTTATTGCCATACTTGTGAGCAGTGAGTGCATGTGAACACACAGTGTTGATTCATTAGTGTGTTTTTATTTACTTATGCTGCATCACAATACAATATGTATTTTTGTTTGTTTTTTTAAAAACCAACTTACACATGAGAATGAGCTTTTGGCCTTAATCATTTGCATAATTTAGTGTTAATTAATGTTTGTTTCAGTTGTTCCTAAATAATAATAAACAACTAAATACATGGATCACTTGTGCTAAACATTAAAGATAAAATGTATTAAAAAAATAAACACTAAACTATAAACATTTAAATATTATTTAAGAGTAAAAAAGGTAAAAATAATTACTAATTATTAATAAAAGTTATTATAAACTGTGCATGCATGTTATAAATTATATTTATAATTATATTTCACAGCTGTAAATACACACTGTAGCTTAACATCTACATATTATGTTAAAATTCATAGTCAAACGTTTATTTATATTGTAACAGTGTTATCTGAACTGTTACACTTTTGCATTATTTTTAGGATTTATATAAACAGTTTCACCTGCTTGTAAATGATTTGCAGAATTTTTGTTTTGTTCTTTAGCTGTTTGTCTAAACTGATCTACAGTCACTGATCCTAAGATTATACAGGTTGTTGGACATACTGTACACATATGGGTCAAGCTGATTGATCTTAAGATGAAATAATAAATAGAAAAAAAATTAAAGTATAATATAAGAGAGGAATAATTATTTTCAAATGTAACTTAAAGAAATGCAGCAGCAAACAGAAATATTTAATCTCTGATTTAAAAGAACTCAGAGTGACAGCATGTATTAAAGAGCAATCTTGTTGTGCTATATAAATAAACTAATTTAATATAATTATTCAGGGGTCACTACTCAGATTGGCTTTACCCTTTATTCTCTTCTGACAGAAACAAGAGTTGCCAAAATGTGCAGTGGTCACTAAAGTAAAAACACAACATAAAATCATGAGTGTGATTCCTTTCAGCTGCGTTAGTCTGTTTTCTGGTGTGCACTTGCCACAAGATGCATTTAACTGCTGATAAACACACAGTAGGAAAAAAGCTGCCAAACCAAGTGCTAAAATATGTCAACTTCAGTAGTCACACAATCCTCTTAATGGTCTGTGTTTAAAGGCAAAAGTATACATTGCAAATGTGTGAAAACCAAGGTGATGCTATTGTAAAAAAGAACACCAGCTTTCTGTCCAGTTTCTTCTTCAAATTTCACATCTGCAAATTGTAACATAACTACTCATGCACCTGGAGAAAACACTGCACTCCGCTTGGAGGATCGCTCTGATTTAATACTGTTTCACATGCTGCTGGGGAAAGTACCAAAAGGCCCCAAGTTCATTTCTAAATTTTCACCCTCGCAGAGCGTGAAGGTATCTGGTCGGAGTTCGTACATGTCTGAAAGTGAAGATGATCCTCTGTTATTTTAAGAAGCTGAGGAAACAAGACGAGGAAGGAAAATCTAAGTGTGATTCAACCATTGTTTAAAAACAGAACTCCATTCTCATTTTGATCCTGCGACGTTCTCACACTCGGATACACAGACAGGAAAACACTGGGATTACGTACTTCACACTGTGATGCAGAGGCTGAAAATATCTGAGATTGGTCTTCCTGGCATGTTTGTGTACAACTGCGATTGTGCCACAATAATGCCATGTCTGTCACCACTGCTAATTCACTACCTGTTTACATCTTCCATCAAAGCAGAATCGTGTTTGGTACAAAATGATCATGTCCTGTTTTTTGTACTAAAATAGATCTTACTGGAATAATATAAAAGCTGTGATTACAGGATTTCTGTGGCAGCGGCGAGACAGGAACGTTCAATCATGAATTTATGGCTGGGGGTGTGATTGTACGCAAAATACTCTCTGCTGTTGCAGGGAGAAGTGAAACTGGAGACCATCTCATCAGAGATCGGTAGTCGGAGGTGAGTGCTGTGAAAAAGTTAACCAAAGATAAACAAATACAAAATGCTGTTTCTAAACGATGATTTCATTTATTAAGGGAAATGAGCTGCCTAAACCTCCCTGGCCCTGTGTGAAAAAGTAATTGTCAGCCCCTTGCTAAATCCTGAATGAACCGTGATTAACCCAATTTTTTGAAAAGCTAAGTTCAATTTGGCTTTCTACACCCAGGCCTGATTACTGACAGACCTGCTGAATCAATAAATCACTTAAATAGAAACTGTCTGACAAAGTGATGCACGCTAAAGGATCTCAGACACTTGCCAAAAAACATCTTGATTATCCCTAAGATTTTTGGGCAAATATTCTGTGGACTGATTACAGTCACAATTAGTCACTGACAATTATTTCATAAAAATAGCTG
The DNA here is from genome assembly GCA_900302695.1 of Helostoma temminkii. NCBI lineage: Eukaryota > Metazoa > Chordata > Actinopteri > Anabantiformes > Helostomatidae > Helostoma > Helostoma temminkii. Next base: position 35,950 of record OMLM01002051.1, on the reverse strand, counting down.
CTTTGCAGCTTCAGGATCTGGACAACTGGAACCATGAATTCTGTGCTCTACCAGAAAATCCTGAAGGAGAACGACCGACCATCAGTTTGTGACCTTAAGCTCAAGCGCACTTGGGTTATGCAGCAAGACAGTGATCCGAAACACACCAGCAAGTCCACCTCTGCATGGCTCATGAAAAGTTTTGGAGTGGCCTTGTCAAAGCCCAGATTTAAATCCAATTGAGATGCTGTGGCATGACCTTACACAGGCCATTTATGCTCAAAATGCCTCCAGTGTGGCTGAATTAAAACAATTCTGCAAGGCACAGCCAGTTATTAGGTTTAGGGGGCAAACGCAGACAGGTTTGGACAACTTTTTTTTCCCTCAATAAATGAAATCATTTAAGTTAAATGTTAAAACTGCTTTTTGTTTATCTTTACATAACATTAAAATTTGTTTGATAATCTGAATCTAAGTGTGCCCAACAACACATGTAGAGCTAAACTGCACCACTGTGAATTGTATATCTTAAACATAATCCTGTATTAAGTGTGCAGTGTGTAGGAGTGAGATGCCATAATGAGATTAAAGCTAAACATGCAGTGAGTAACGGTATAATGCCGCGTCCCACTTCCCACTTGTGAGCTACTCACTGTTTTACACCAGCAAAACATCCACAGTGTTTTACTTTGTGTTTGGTTACTTCACAACCTTATGGGAAAAATGTTGAACATTAACGAGATGCACTTTTGTCTAATTAGAATTAAATCCTCAATGTGTTATGTTTTGTATGTCCAGTAGAGATTCAGGTGCTTTTTTGAGTCCTCTAAAACTATTTACCTGTTGAAGTTTAAAACCCTGACTGTTTATTTGCAGTCTTTAAATGTCACTGGCATCCTCAATTTTGATTTCCTAAAATGCTCATTTTTGTCACAAACACATTAAATCATATTTAGTTCATGTTTACTCATTTTCAGTTTAAAACAGAGCAGAATACACATCCTACGTCTGGTCTGTTTTGGTCAGATTAAGGCCCATTATGGCCCAGAACTATTGATGTGTTATTTGAGGTTAAGATGAACAGAAAACAAATGAGTCATAAGCACATGAGCTGACAGTGTAGTTTGTTGTTGGGGACTAAAAGAGATGATTTGTGTTGGGTTGCTTCCGCTGAGATCAGATCTCATCGTACTGTCCACAACATGACCACAGTGTCTCAGTTCAGGTGAAAGGTGGCTGCTTGGGTTGACAAAGAAGAGCAGAAAGGTAATTAGGCTCCTGATTTACGCTTGGATGCTATTTAAAAGACAAATACACACATTTACTACAAATAAATGTCTGTAACACAATGTTTGTTTCTTTTAACGAAGCTGAATGACTTTCAAACAAGAAATACAGACAGTCACTGCACAGAAGCTCTGTCCTACCATTTAGTAATGATCCTATGTTCCTGTTTATTCTTGTTAATAAAAGGTCTACATTAGTAAATCAGAAAATATTCAAAAATCAAAAAGAAACAAATTTGGGAGGCTGAAATTGTGATTTCTTTTTTTGTTTGTTTGTTTTGGCATTTAATTATACCATATTATTATTATACCATATATATACTGTTGAGTTTCTAAACTTGTTGTATGTTTGGTATGTTATGCAAATCTTAATTCTAATTAAAAAAAAGCCAAATTAGGTATAAAGTACATTATATTATGGCATTAAAATATTACTATTACTGTGTAAATGTAGCTTGTTGAGATTGCACTAAATTACTACTACTTTACTAAAGTATCAGGTAGAAACACATTTTATGAATTTCATATTTTCATGTCAGATCTTCAGCTTTAATTTAATTATCAATGTCAGATGTGGGTCAGTGTAGTGTAGTCAAGTGGATCATTTTCTATTTTCCTAATGAAAAGCACTTGTCTGAGAAAATGGCTTGAATTCATCTCCGTCATTTAATATCCTGTCGAAGCGGCTTGTAGTTACAGTGTATGGTGCTTGTGGAAGTAACTCTTCCTTTGTAGTGCCTTCAAGGAAGCTACAACATCCGATATTTACACGTTGGCTGACATAGTTGGCATTGATTTCATAAACTCAATGTTGGAAAATCGCATAAGCAGCAGAGGCAATAATAACAACAAACAATGAACAATAAGACTAAGAATTTTTGGCAATGGGATCAAAAGCCAGAAGAACTTCAAAAGAAGCCAGTAGACACCCAGTTGATTGAGTATCAAGCTAGCCAACATAGAACATCGTTTAAAATTATGTTTCTGCTCTCTGATATAAGTAAAAACCAATATTTGTACAGTTGTTGTTCTAAAGCTGATTTAATCTGTACTTCATTCATGTGAAAGGTAGAAGTGACTATGGCCCTTGTTCAGAGGTTTAGTCTCTAGTTTGTAATGATTTATTCTATAGTGAGGGGTAAGTTGAGATTGTGGACACATACACATTTGCATTTTGCATCATTACACATGTAGAGCAACAAGCTTCCACACTTATAATACCTCCATATAACTTGTGACACTGCTGATGTACCGACGTACTGCCAGTCAGAAGTTTGAACACACCTTCTCCTTCAGTGGTTTTTCTTTTTTTATTATTATCAACATTACACCAGAATTATTACTGAAGGAATCCAAACTAAGAAAAAACACATGTAGAATTATTAACAGCCATCACTCCCACCACAGGTGTGTTAGTTTACACTGTGTCTTTCTCGTTAATGACATAAATCTGCTGAAAATTATCAGCTCGCTGCAGGGAGGGATTAAAGTGCTCTGAAACCAGGTGTCTGCTGCATCAATATTAACCACACATTAACGTGTAACCCTTACATTATTCTAAGGTGTATGGTACACCTGTAGGTAGCAGCTTGTTTGAATGGGACAGCACAAATAACAGTGCCAGGGCTCACACTGATAAGGTTGAGTCGCTGTGTTATGAACACGCGGTGACGTACGGGGGCTATTTTTGTCAATTTACAGTATCTATAAGAGATGTGAGAGAAGTCTGACAGGTAAATACAAAGAGTTTCAGATTGATAACATTTTCAAAGTGTGGCCTTGAAGGAAGTCTTGCATACAGAGAGGTTGAGGCCGGCTCAGAGGCCCACACTTATCCCCCGAGTTAATCGTCAACCACATGTGCAACAAAGTCATACGAAGACACATTGGTGGTCTGCATATAGAACATGGGAAAGCATGCATTGTGGCAGAGGTTACTGAAAAACCCAAGTTCACACAGACTCGTTTGACTGGAAGAACAATGAAGTTCACACATGATTCATCCCAGGGCTCTTCCTAGACGCCAGCAAGCTACACCTTCTCCACCGCAGGAAAAGATGCTGCCGAATGTCAGGGCCAAGTGGGACATCCACCACCGAGCCCACTTCCCCTTCCCAGTGCAATGGTGGGGCTTGAGGTGCACTGCTCTAAAGAAAAAACACTTTCCTGTTGCCGTTTCCAGTTTCGCAAAGACAATACTGTAAGTTTTGAGGGAGTTCTTTGATGGATGCAGTACCTCTCTGAGGTTAATGGACACTTACATTTATAGTAATGGCGTGGTGTACTGAGTTTGGCCTTCAGCCATGTCCAGGAGGCCAGTGTTCAAACACGTGAGCCCTCTTCCACTCCTGTGCACCTAATTGAGCACTGGAAAGTAAATGTGCAATGACAGCGACTCTCCATCACAATACATTCCAGCAGCTCCCCCAAATAGTCACATGGCCCCTTTTTATTCTCAGCTCAAACACAAATAAAGGCTTGTGAAAGAGGACTGTGGCTCACCATCAGCCTTGGAAGTGATCTGAGCAGCCACCTTCTCTAAAGTTGCTCTTGTTAAAACATGCCCAATCCTTTCCCCTGCCAAAGAGATGTTAATCCTGGCAAGGCTGTGTGCCTCTAATTCCCAGAAAGCTGGAACCTGCAGTTTGTTGATGTGATGTGTAGCTACAAGCACCGGGAGTGTTTAAGATGGAAACGAGTTATATTTTTAACATGTGTCTGCAAGCCTTCATGTGTAAAGGAAACTAAATTCACATTACGATATTAAGCAGTAGCACGGTGGTTGTCTCTTGCATTATCTGCTGGATTGCTGAGGCCCACATGCCACAGTGTAAACAGCAGTTGGTGATTATCAAAAACGAGACCCCATTGTGCTGATGAGTCGATCGTAACTAAATCCACCGCAGTGCCCGGTGCTGCTGGAGGGCTCGCCAGGAAACAATGGGCATGGATTATGGTTTAAGAGTCTTATTATTATCTCTATCCCAGGTTAAGACCACATAACACCTGCTGCTCCACTTGGACACTTTTGCTCACATCATCATATTCCCGCAGACGGAAGGAAACACCAGTGAGGCGGACTGTGCAGGCATGTTTAAAAGATTGTTCTCTAAAGACTGGAAGAAATATCCCATTGCCAAGTGACTGACAAGTCCTCACTGTTTGCCTCCAATGTGAGAAGACATAAAAGTGTGACAGTAAAAATGAAAGGATTTATGGAAAGCTGCAAATGACATAAATTACAATAACATCTCGATTCCTGTATGAAACCAGAGACTCATGTGGATGTCATGTAGATATTCTGTGATGTAAGTCACAGTTTTCACAAAACTGCTGGTGGTTGTTGGGAGTTTCATTTGACCACTGTTTAGTCGTTAACACCTTCCGGATTGATGAAGTTAAGCCTGTAAGTCTAATTGTGTAAGTCTCCATTCGTTGCTGTACGGAAGCGAATTGACGTTTTGGCTTCGCAAGTTTCTGCTTCAGTGGATTTGAAACATCTCCAGTTGCTGAATTTTTGGGAAAGAAATGTTCAACAGTTCTGTCGTAATAATTTCTCTGACGCAAAACAGTTTCCACTTTGCCACACACCATTTTAAATTAGCTTTGGTCCAGGAGATGGCAGCATTTCTGGATAATGTATATCAGCATAGCCAATTTTCTGTCTTTCTGTTTGTCCTTTATAGACTTGAAATGGGACAATCCCCACACCTCATACAAAGCCATTTGTTGCTTCTGTTCCAACTTTTCTGAGACGTGTTTATGCTGTCAACTTCATAAACATAAACATCTGAGAAAAAAACATCAATCTATGTTGATTTTTTATAAAGATATATACAACATCAGTATGTACAAGAGGCTAGAAAAAATATAGAATATTAATGAGTAAAGTACTTTTTGAGGAAAAGCATTAATTTAGGATTTAAGATAAGGCTTGTTGATACCTTAGACCAACTTTGTCTACCTTCATGTGGCTTTAATAAAGAAAGGCTCAGACAACAGAAAGTAAATGAGCTTAGGTCTGTGCATTAATAACAGCTGAGCGTAGTGTATATAGTGCAGCTGGAGGAATGCATTAGAGCTGCAACAGAACTCTGCAGGGCAGGATTACCAAACTACACACCAACAAAGTTAGAGCACTACCCAGAAAGTCTAATATAAACAGTATATAAAAACTAACAGGTATACAAAAATGGGATTTAAATAAATATAGCAACCATTAAATTTATGATTGTCATTTTAAACACCAAATTACATGAACTAAATGACTACTAGTTGCTGAGACACAGCCTGGTAACTTAGCTTTGGAACAAACAACATTAAACAAAAATATACGGTGCGCACCCCAAAACCCACAGAGACAATCTCAAACATTTCGTTGTACAATAAACCTTTAATAAATAGTTTGTCATTAGTTTCCCATATTTACATAATAACCACCATTTACTTTTGTTGCCATTCTCATTTCTTGGCTAATTTTAGGCACACAGAGGAGGAGGGGGAAGGTTCAGGCCACACACCACATTGTAATAAAAACAGGAGTGGCTAGCAGGTATGTCTTGAGAAATATATAATAATTGCACCATACAACCTAATAGAGAGGTGGCCATCTCCTTGAGCAATAAGTATATACATTTTATGTACGTATTGACAATTTTTGTACATAAGTTGTTTGCTTGGAAGCCAGAACAGTGCACAAGGGGCTGGTGCAGAATCTTACCAATTTGTGTAGGATCTAAATGTATGTGTTGGTCCAGTAAATGATAATAATAAAAAAAATATTTAGAGATTAAATCAACAGTCTCCTGTTTACCAACACCCCTCTGAGATAATAAAAACAATATACAATATGATAGGCAAGTCAAAATGTTGATCGCATAAGTGTGGTCAACACGTACAGCTTGGCTTAGAACATTCAGTCACTTTTGTTATGATCAACTGATAAATCCGGGGAAAAATAGGCTTATCAAATGTAACGTGAAATGCTTGTTATTAAATGAAGACCGAGACTGAAAACAAATTGATGGACATTCGATAATTTACCATCTAGCCACAATGTTGAAAAAGAAGTTTTAAAAGGCTATAAAAAATAGCATTAAAACTTAAGTCTTCAGCCAGAGAAATTAAGACAAGAGAAAACAAAATATCCAAATCACTCGAGCACACATACGCAGTACAACAACAAAAACTTGGCACAAAAAAATGTGTTGTTACAATTTGGTCATTTAAACGGATTTGAGGCATGTATAAATTAAATTTACCAGTCGTTAACACAATGTGTGAAAAAAAAGACGACGCAGCGTCACTGGTGCAAAGCACAAATTCAGGCGCAGACAGTTTCATTGAGCTCAGATTCAACCTGCCGTTCCTGATGGCAACAAACGTAACGGCAGCAGGTTTCACTTGCAGATGCAAACATGCTGATATGCTCCATCAACAAAAAATAGAGTTGAGGCTCGACTGCTTTTATTCACTCTGACAATTAAAAGATACCGGGAATAATTGTCTGAATGGTAGTTTTACTTACTGTTTAACAGTTTGTTATTATTTATTATAATTTTGAGTGAACTTCTGCAGCTGCGTGTTACTGTTTGAGGGTATTGTGCCCATTAATTGTGTTTCAAAATCCAATTACCATTATAGAAATCTTGTCCACCGCATCACATCACTCTTCACCTTTGGATTTTCTACTGCAGCAGCATGATTGATATTGACTTCAACCTAATGATATTAATTCAAAGACTCCATATTAACAGTCAGTGTGAACACCGACATGCTGATAGCGCTGCTGTACCTCTAAAAGGTCCAGGGGCCTTTAAAATAAAACAATGGTTTTATGCAAGCTTTAACCCTGACGGTGATAAATGTCAAGAAACAAAGTAACAGGAAGGACATGAACACAAAGGAATAAAAAGAGTGTAAGTGCTCCGATGGGAGCGATAGCACAAGATTACAGAGCCTTCTCAGACCTCAGTCTTCATACAGGTTAAGTAATGTCTATATTAAGTCTTTTCAAGGCAACATTTGTTTCTTGAATTAAAAACTTGAAGCACAATAGCCTTCAGTTCGAACAGAGAAAAATATACAACCCAAACTGTACTACTTATCTAGAGAATGGCAAGTAAACATTGAAAAACAGTTTCAGCTAATAAAGTGGTCTCTCTTGTACACTTCTCTTTGAAAGAAGTGTGATATTTTAACAAAGTGTGGTCTTATGAAGCTCCTTGTGAACTTGTTGACCCATTCTAACATGGATTAGGCAGCGCCTCTCCAACACGGGCTGGAGACTCATCTCTTAGATGCTGTGCTTCCCTACTGTCCAAACAGAGGAAGAACGGTGTTCCCTTCTTGGGTGCTTTAACAGAGCTGTAGCCGCAACGACAGCCATCAGAACAGAAGTTAGCTTATGAAAGACCATTAGACAAGTGCTCAACTAACTGTTTGTTACACTCTCGTTGGACAAACAGACTAAGTTGCCACTTCACCGGCTACAGAAAATTAAGAATCACACAGGGATTTAGTAACATTTGAGATCCGCAAAAACTTCTTTCACTCTTAAACCAAATCACTTCAGTTCTGTTTTGCACCAGAAGGGGGGCGAACTGTCTGCTCCACTGTTACTGCCTTATGGAAACAAAGAATTAAGAGTCCAGCTCAGCCCACTACACACACTAATCCACTGCAGCCCCAAAAATACTGAACACACTCCTTCAAACAGGGTCTTTAGAAGGTCCTCTACCCTGCTTTGAACAAAAGAAAAGGGCTGCTAAGGAGCGAGTGCTCACTTATGTACTGTGGACACAAAGACATGGACACAAACATCTCTTCATGGCACTTAAGTCTGACATGTGCCTGAGGTGTGAGCGTGTCCACGTGGTAAAATGTGTGTATCTGTCCATGTGTGCAGGGGTTCAGGGGTGGAGCAAGGGTGTCTGCCCCCCTTAGCTGAGGTTATACACTGCTGTCCTCCAGCAGTGGCTCCTTGCCCTCAGCCCCGCTGCCCTGGGGGCTGTGAGAGTGACTCTGCGCTCCATTGCTGTGCTTCTTGTATGCACCAGGCCTCATGCCAGGCCCTGTGTGCTCCGGTATAAACAGGGCCACCAGCAGAGATAGCAGCACTGAGCATGCACCAAACAAAAACGGAGGACCGGGGATTATAGCACTCTGAGGAGAAAACAAATCAGAAAAATTGTCAAATTCACAATACGCATAAAAGATGTTCTCCGTTTTGCAAACGTGGGTGCTCACCTCATCAGTGGGGTTGGCCATGTTGGGCTTGGCACCTTTCTCAGACCCGTCCGAGTCAGTCAGCTCCACATGGAACAGGTAGAAGACAAAACCGTAAAGAGCAGGGCCCAACCCATTACAGAGGCCCCGGATTCCTGTAATCATGCCCTGGACAACACCTATGGAGACATAGCCATAAGAAAATTGTTAAGAAAATCTGCAATAGTGGCCAGTAAGAATGATAATTAAATTGTTATCATCTACATGTTCCTTATTTTTGAATCAACTGGACATCTGCTTGTTGTCTCATCTACAATAAACACAATCATAAAGTTTGCGTATGCGTGTTTATTGCTTCTTTTTGCCTGTGTATGTGCAATGTTTGTGCACACACAGCCTCTGTGTCAACAAATGCAAATGTATTTTGAGTGTTGGATACTAAACTAATGTTGTGGTATCACTGATGTCCAGCTCTGCAAAAAAACCTGCTGGCAAATATCTGAAAAACTCACCTTGTTGGTCTGGGTCTGCATTACGGGACACGATGGCGCTGATGGCGGGGAAAGTGATGCTGGACATGGCTGCGACGGCGCCAGCTGCCCACATCATCCTGCAAGCAACAAACTTTCATTAACCTTTTAAAAATCGGATTTAAACACATTCTTTAAGGTGAGTTCAGTCTGCTGTGAGCCCACCTCTAAAACCCCTATCTCAGTAAATTATAGAAAATGTCAAACCAAACAACAGCTACAAAATAAGCAGTGACCAAGCCTCTAAGTTTAAAATGTCAAAGCACATTTTAGATTAAGCCATACTTTGTATTCCATTTAGTAAAGAAACATTTTCTTACCCTTTTTGCTAACAAGGAAAGATTTCTCACCTTAATTTATAATGCAGTCAACTTAACCTTTGTTTAACCCAATTTTCGGGGTAGAGGGGAACAACAGGGAGACAGGTTGTGAATGTTTCCTTTCAGAATCAATAGATATTACAGCTGCTCTGCCTTCCCCTTCGGGCCAAAACAACAAGACAAACGGATGAGGCTGTTATGATCTCACTTCAAGAGGAATGAAACCGACTGTGTGACGGGCATCAGTAGGGGGTTGTTGTTTGGCAAAACACACATTTCAGGTTTTATGCAAATGAACACAACAATAACAGTTGTACTAACTGTTTTAGTTTGAACATAGTAAAATCCTGTGCCAACAAAACCTTTACAGTTTATCTCATCAGATTTCAGTGCCACTGCCATCGCAATTAATTAAGCCTTTTACCCCACCTGGTGGTTTGTCAGAGGATTACAACAAGAAAAGCAAAGCAAAAGTTGAAAACAAGAGGCTCTAGTGCAAATTCAGTGCAATATTTCAATAATTTTATTTAAAATTCAGTAATTTTGTTTTAAAATAACATTATGTGTTTATTGGGGAATGGAGTCTGGCAGTATTTTGCCATCTTCAGTCTTCATACCTACATCGTCTGTTTAACTGAGGTTGAATGAGCCACCATAAATTGAGCCAATAACAACATGACTGACTGGTTTTCTGACATGCTGCAGGAAAAACTGAGTGCAAATGGTTGTTGGTTTATGTGTCAGCTCAGTGAGGGACCTGTCAGAAGCAGTTTTCACATATGCACTCTGCACTATGTCTGGAGAGTCAGGTCCTGGACATTGAGGCAGGACACAGCACACAGCAGGAGATTGTCCAGTGAGAGTGCATTTTCATTTTTGTAAACAGTCTGCGTTGGGTAGCGTTCTGTAGGTTCTTACTTTTTAATGGAATCAGTCTGTGGGTGAAAAAGCTTCCCGCTCTGTCACAGTTTATCATAAAGAGTGCCCAGGATAGTACTGATCTTATCCACCATCCTCCTCTCTGCCACAGCTTCCAGACTGTTCAGTTCTAGTCCTACTAAAGATTTTCTCTTCTTGATCAGCTTGTTTAGTCTGATGCCCTCACCAGCCTTTATGCCACCTCACCAACACAACTGCAAAGAACAGAGCAGTCGCTACTGTTGCTTTGCGTGCCAAAGAAACAAAGCCGTCATTTAGCTCATTAGCAAACTCCGAGTCTCCTTTCACAACACTGTGTGATGTCTTGTGGCCTGTCATTGTCTTCATCCCATTCCACACCTCTATGATGTTATTCTGGCTCATCTTAAGCTAAACACTGTCTCCGTACAGGTATTTTACCTCTCTCTGCTTCCTCTTTAGCTCCTTCTGCACAGTTTGGAGCTCCTCCCTGTCTCCTGCCATGAATGCCCTCATCTTCCTGTTGCAGAGACTCTTAATGTCCTTATTTATTCATGGCTTGTTATTGGAGAAACAACTTCCCTCCTCAAAGAAATAAATGTAGTTTGAGATGCAGTGAGCGAGACCTTCAGTGTCCTTACTGTAATCCTCCATGAAAAAAGTCCCAGTTAGCAACACTTTGACCAAACCTGACCCCTTTTGACTGCTGTCTTACTATGGGCTTGTATGATGGTACCAGGGGTATTGGGTTATGGTCTTAGGAGGACTGAGGAGTTTTATCGCCTTTTAAATTAGCGTACAGCAGATCAAGAATCTAATTTTCTCATGTTGCACAGTCCACATACTGTTTGAATGTGGTTAAGATTCCTGAGACAGCAACACTTGAAATTCTTTTCATTTGAGGTGTTTTGGCTGGCGACCCGCAACAACTATGTGAATGACATCACATGCATTTATGAGCTGCAGAAACAAAACTCCCAAGGCAGACAGTATGGTCTCAGTCCAACCAACAGCAGGTAAGGTATCTGGTGTGTAAACGCAGTTCTTCACTGTTACATGTCCTGGATTGCAGCATTTGGAGTTCTTCTTACTGCTCTGTGTCTGCCTGTAATAGTGAGACGCCAGCCACTTCATGCAAGCTGTCTGGTATGATCCCATTGAGCCAGGTCTCAGTGAAACAAAGCAAACTGTAGTCTCTTTGGCTGTTCACTAATGCAGAAAGTTCATCCACTTTGTTCCCGAGTCACTTCACATAGCCCACAATAAAGACTTTAAATCTCACATTTATCATGATACTTCACTCCTGCTCTGCAACCTCTTCTACGCCTCCCCAGAGCCTGGGGAATTTCAAGTTTCTTCACTAGGAGCAGGCTTTTGGTCTGAAGAGCCAACAGCTTTTCCGTTGTATAAACATTACTGGTGCCATGGTAATGTATTTCTCAAGATGCATACAGGTTAAGAATGAGTATAATCCAGCGTTTGTCCGTTAGTAAAGAAAGCACAACATGACATGTCATAATTAATGGCCACTCGTTTGATGTGAACACTCTGGATAAGTACCTGCCACGTTCGCAAGCTGGGCTCACACAGACATTACACAGACTTTGTAGTAGAGGGCTCACAGGATAAAGTCTGTTTCATGACTTGTCTAAGACGTTTGCGTTCTCACATGCAGCTCACCAGTAAAGTATGGAGAAGTTCAGGATTCGAGTGCACGTATGAAAGTAGCTCAGGATTTATCTTGTCTCTCTAATGCTGTCAGCTGGAATCGACTTGAGCACCTCAGTGACTCTGACTTTTCTGAGGCTTAGACACTTTGGAACCTGAGCTCTATAGATGCTAATGTAACCACTGATGCAGATGAAAGCGCAAGAGGAGTATGTGGGATCAAAAAGCACGTCTTTTTAACAATCTCCCAAGTGTGCGGTGTGAGTTCTGTTACATCATGTAGCAGAAATGTGTTAGAAACGAAAGTGTTACTGACCAGGGCTGAGAGCCGAAGCCATACCACGCCAGCTGGAGGATCTGGAAGCCAAGGCCAAGCAGGATTGTGTTCTTATTCCCTATTGAACGCATCAGGATTCCCAACACCACCGTCTAGGAAAACACAACACAGAAGTCACACCATTAGTTCATACCACCTCTCAAATGAACGGATGTTTTCTTTGTCTTCTGTGAATAGGTGGATTCAGATGGTTTTATTTTGGGTCTGCTTCCAAAAGTGTAAAATGCTCAATGTTTTTTTAGTTATGTGGAAAATGCAATCCCTTAATCAAGCCACACATTCGAATATTCAATTTTTAAAACAACAATTAAAAAGGGTTAATTAATAAAGGATATGCTCAACAGTAATAGTAAGAATTTAAACAAAAGAACAGAATGACTTGATATTACATACAGTATAAATGCTAAAACAGAAGTATGTTTTCCTGGTACCTGAGCTAGGATAGACAGGATCCCCACCACAGCAATAAAGGCAGCCACTGTCTCTGATGAGAAGCCTATGACCTGAGGGAGAAAGCGTTAAGACAACAGGTCAGGACGTGAAAGCATCAACTAGTTTTCACTCTCTTAAAAAGCTGAGAACAAAATGGCAGAAGGGGGATTCTTTGTGGCTGTACACACGGTTTACTCCTTCACCTTGGAACAACAACAACAAAAAAAGAGCTTCTCTTGTTTCTCTTTTGCACTTTTCAGCTGCTGCACAGTTAGAAGGGCAGCTGGTGTGAGGTGTGCAATTCATGGCAGAAATGTGGAAAGATAAACAATAAAACAATCGTCGTATAAAGAGGAAATTCGGGTGTGGTGAACATGTTAGCACCAACAGTGAAAAAAATAAATTAATTAAATTTTTAAAGTACGGGGCACTGTATGTCAGACTTGACTGACTGGTTTATTTGGCAGCATTTACAAAAACATAACAATTCTTAGTTGAGTCGGTTTAGAAAGAGATGATAATTCCATATCAGAGCTGCCAGCTGCACCCAGTACATCTGTGCATTTTAAAATGCATAGTGTTTTCAGCATTTTGCTGAGAAACCTAATGACTTTGTTCCACTTTTTCATGCAACAAAGCAGACTCAGCAAAGCCAATGACATAATCTTAAAGTAATGGTGATAAGTGTGTGCTTGGCAAATTTTGTCCAATAGTGAACGAGATCATTCCCTGAGCATTACAGTAGCAATTTTTATTAACAGAAATGGAAAATATAACGCTGTCACATACAACAGGCGCAGATTAATCCTAGATTATACTGCCCTCCTTAATGTTTAACTAAAAGACAATAATTCACAACATTTTACACTCCACAAACTAATACCAGACACAAGTGGTGCCAAGTGTACATGTTACCTGTCTGAGATAGAGGAAGAAGCTGGAGTATTGGCCGGCCTCAGGGAGGTAGGAGAGAAACACTGTGATACAGATGAGGAGCACTGTGGAATCCTGGCCCACTTTACGCAGAGACTGTAGAAGGAATAGCAAGAACAACTGGACTAGTTACAAGAATTTAAAACACAAACAACTCCAGGAGCATTCCGGATATGACTTTAACATGTTTATTTAATAAACCTCTGCTGCCCCGGGAAAGAAAATGTAAAATCTAAACTCAATACGTGGTTACACATCAGTGAGCAGCCATGCAGGATTTAATGACTGAATAAAAGTTAATATTCGTGTCAGGAAAAAGCTTCCAGTCAGTGGTTAAACAATAAATTGAGCAAACATGCTTTTATTCAAAACTCACTCCAATCAACCAGGTCACAATTTACTAAAATTACTTATTATTTCATGTCCTACTCACAGCGAAAGGGTCAGCCTGTTCCCAGGAGATGGGTGCTCCCCATGACGCTGGCCTCATCTTCTCTGGCAGCGACTCTGGTACAGCCACCAGGATGAAGCAGATGTCTAGCAGGGCGATGGCTGTGGCCAGGATCACCACCAAAGTGTCACTGTAGGCCACAGAAAGGTACGCTCCGATGGCCGGGCTGGTAACCAGGCTGGCCGCAAAGGTAGCTGAGACCTGGATGAAGGTAAAGCAAAATATCACCATGATCAATATTCAATGCATGAACTGTACTGTTAAGATCATGCAAAAATGTAATTTGATCTCAGGGCTGTCTTACAAAAGCCAAGTTGATCTGTTGACTATATAAACCTCAACTAAGTAAATAACTAACCAAGTTTCCCTTCAATAAAAGTTTTTAGGAGGTCATTGCTGTTTTACAATTACAGAGATGATCACTAATAATGCATTATATTTAAAGATAGTGCTCATATTTAACAGCCCCACAATAATCAGTTCTGGTCAGCCATCCCCTTACCAAACCGTAGGCTGTGCTCCTCTCGTGCTCCTGTGTGATATCGGCCACATAGGCAAAGATCACAGAGAAAGTTACGGCAAAGACCCCGGACATGGAGATGACTGCGAAGTACCACCTTAAAGAAGAAAACAGTTTTTTTGTCAGTACTGACTAAGATGACTAATACTGTTTATGTTTGTACTTTATGGGGCTGTAGTTTTACTCATAACTGCGGAAACATATTTTTAAGTGGGGGTGGGGGGTAATGTCTGTGATGCATGATCCCTATCAGAAATCTATATAGACACCCTTGTCTGACACTGTTAATACCTGGAATGCGGTGCAGAGAGTAGTTTACAGTAGAGGAGCAGGTAGCACAGCGGACTGAAGTTTCATTCTTGCTCTTTATTAAGTTGCTTATTGCAGTTTCAAATGTGTCCTTTAATGGCATTGTAAATAAAAGGATGAGTAATGATAAATTATGAGGAATTTTTAAGAGCGTGTTCGTCGAAAAGGGTTTGGCTTTTGCGCTCTGGTGTGATGCTAATAGTCTCCCTCGTTAGGTCGTGAATGTTTAAGTTCTGCAGCACGTCACTGTATACTGTGCATGAATTACTGTTAAGTGGGTGAATCTTTTCTGGATCATTGTCCTGAGCACCCACGTCTTCAGACACCAAAAGGACGGAGAGAGGTTATATGAAATGTCAATATAAAGTAAAATAACCACATAGGTAGGGGTGTGCCTTCCATCGTCCTTGCAACTCCACCTTAACCTGACATGGCTGTCACGCTATTCGCTATTCGTGAGATCCACTGACGTATCAACCATGTCTAATAGTTATAGTGAGGGAAAATAGCAACGATTATCTTCATCATTTTATGGCCTTGCTCTGCCTAACAGACAGAATGAAAAAGCAAAAATCACGACCATCATTGAGAGGTCTAACTCCGTAGATTTGTCAATGTGTGCACTTACCATGGGCTGATCTTCATCAGTGGAATGGGCGCACATGTGAAGAAAACCGTTAGCAGCAGGAAGGACTTGCGCCCCCATACATCTGACAATGCTCCAATCAGTGGAGCACTCAGAAATGATAACAGCCCCTAGAAAGGACAAACACAGAGAGATGGAAGACGACATAATAATAATAATAATAAACACTGAGAGGAAGAAAAATGTTAAACAAAGGTCTAGTAATGGAAAACTTCAGGGGATAAATCCTGCAGGTTGGCAGAGAGACATGTACAAAAAGTAGCTGTGGTCTTTACACAAATACTACCCATTCAGCCACTACTCGTGTGCCAGACGTCTTTAAAAGTGCACAAAAGTGCTGCTGAGTTGAAACACTTAAAAGGGCAATTAAAGGTTAGTTTTAATTAAGGTTAGTAAAGTCTGGTATCATCAGGTTATTGCAGCTGACAGCAATTTAAAATGCTATGCTAACAAAAGCAGTGTTCAAAGTAATTGTTAGAATTATTCTGTCAGTTTATTTTGCTTTTGTTGTGAAGGAGCATATTGTTGTCATCATCGGGGGGGTCCGGTGGGGCCATTCAGACTGATGAACCCACTTAAATGAACATTTCCTCAATAAATGTCAAACATTTGTTGCAACAGTTGTGCTCAAATAAAACACAAAATCAAAAGTTAATTACACAACGTGTCTTTAAAAGCACTCACTTCTCCTTAAATAACTACTTCAGGTAATTCACCCTAAAAAGTGCTCAATACTGTTGCCAACTGGGGAATCTGCAATGGTTAACGGACAACTTGCAGGTGTTAACATGCAGATGGTTTAGTGTAGAGCACGGCGTCGCAGAACAAGAGCACACATGCTCAGCAAATCTTCCACAGGCAAATAAATGTGGAGTCCTGAAGACGGATGGCTGGTGACAGCAGCTAAAAAAGCAACTGGTGGCCAGAAAAATAAATACGTTGATTGTTTGGTTAATTCACTGACCAACTGCAGACGAGATAAAAATATATATTATTCCTACCCAACAGTGCTATTCAGATACTGTGAGTATGATGACTGTGGCAACAGTGGGCCTGTGTTTTGTCAATTTGCAATGTGTTACCATTACACTGCCATCACAATAGACAGAATTTCAAACGTTGTTTTTCTGTTTCTGTATTTTCAGTATCTCTTACCTTGACACCATGAATTAACCCATTCATCAGGAATGTGTGTTGGGGGAATGTCTGGTGTAATACCTGCAGAACAAACACAGATATCAGCAAATGAAACCACTTTATCGACATAGTCTGTATCATGTTTCAAGCAGAAACCTAGCAGGGTCTATGTGGTTTTCAGACTGCACTGTGGAAGCTAGCAAAACAAATCACAGGTCTGCGATTAAAAAAAATAAACCATAGGGTAAAGCAACATGAGCAATGGTCAGGTTACATAATTTAACAATTCATTGACTGGATTTTACACGTTTGAAGAATTAACTAATGTGAAAAAAGCTTCAGTGTTTCAGTGCAACAATTCAAATGTGAATAAAAATAAATAAATAAAAAAAATAAAAATCACAATTTGATGGAAACATAAATGAAAGCACAAGCACAAACACCACAAACAGGCAGATAATAAGCAACCATCAGTAAGCAACTTCTTCAGTTCAGACAAGTTTTATCTGAGCTTCTATCTGTAGCAACTACATACAATAAAAGAAGTAAATGCTATAAAAAAACACATGTAAATCCAAACTGCTGACAAGGAGGGAATTAGGTGGATAATTAAAAAGATACTTTTTCATATTTATATCAAAAATCCAGCTAAACATTGTGATTTTCTTTTATGCAGCTCAGTGTATCTTGTTACTGATTTTCAAGTGTCCACGGTTTCATTTCATGTGAAACGCAGAGATCTGTAGAGACTGCTTGTCATCCTAACATGCACCTATGTTATGTCAACAAGCAGTCTGAGGATGCATACGTGCTGTCTTCTCATAAAGAAAACTTCAGAGGTGGGAGCTGGTGAGCACGGTATTTACACATTTGCAGTCATAGTCATATTAATGCTTTACAACAGATTTCTGGAAGCCCCTTGTTTGCTTTCACAACTTTTATAGTCTTGGGCTACAGTGTGCAAGTGAAATGCATTTTAACATGAATTATTTCAGTGCATCACTGCAAATAACTGTTGGTCTGAAGCCGTTAGCTGGGAGAAAAATGTACAAAACACACAGCAGCTTTCAGTTTTTAGCCGGTGCTGATCAGTTGTTGCTAACTAATTAACACCATGACTTTATTCTTAAGTGTGTCCTGTTGTGTCCTCAATCTGGTGGAGAAGCAGGTTTCAACATAACACTGCTGTGTGTAAACAAAATATTGCGGAGCACACTTTTGTAATTATATATCCCAATAAACTGCAATCCACGAGCTATTTCTAGTCTGGCTGTTCTCTAAAGCATATTTCAAAATTTGGAAGTAGGATTACAACTAAGACCATGGATCAGTATGAAAATATGATTTGATCTAGCTAGATCACTGGCTGGCTATTACAGGATATCTGGTAAGCAATTTATTTTTAACTAAAGGGCTATTTTTTTATTTTTTTTATTTATTTTTTTTTTAAAAATGGTATAGGGTATATATTGTCTTTTTTGTAATTTTTACTATTTAGTATAATTTTAATTTTTGCTGTGAGTGACTGATCTTAAAATGTTAAATAAAGATATCTAAAGAAACCTATTTTGGTTTACTGAACCCTTTCACACAGGGCAATGACCCACATGTTGAGAATCATTAAACTGGGTACACTCATTACACACATATCTGTAAACATATTGTCATATGAGTGCTAAATCATCTGAATTTACTACCCACATTTTGTGCATGTGAGATTGGATTTAAATATATTTTCAGACCAGTTGCTGTCAGTTTTTCTGCTTCAGGGCAGAGGACACACTAACAGCAGTAAAGTTGGTGAAGTTGTGTTAACACCTGACAGGTAAACTCTCACTTTGAGTAGTTAAGAGAGCTCCAACACTGATTAAGTGACCTGTTTTACTCAGAATAAAGTGTTGTCATGGTTACAGTCATAATTCGTGGTTACTGTCAGCATTATGATAGAGTACTTTTACCTGCCACTCGTTCTGTGTGTTTCAACATTTACTCTTTAGTAAACATGTAGAGTGTTGTGTCTTCCCAATACTGATTTAAGGAGGTAGCATTAAGACATGAGTAAGATCAGACTTCTCACCACATACTTTTCTCAAGTCTGTTGTGTTATAACGTCTTATTACTTATGGTGACATCTGTTTGTTTGTTGAGTTTTAGATGACACACTGTTCTCCTGAGGCACAACTAATCAACGTTTCACTGCAGACTTAACTGGACATCTCTCAGAGAGCAGAGAACACAAGCACCACAGTTCTGTAATATTTAATTTTACTTTGTGAATCACTATCTTTTTTTATGTTTTTTGTCAGTCAGCATACTTAGTCTAAAATATATATGGTATTCCTTCATTACTGTCTTTCTGGGAATGCAAAGGGAAAAGATGTTTTCAGATTATTAAAATCTGTGTTCAGTTCAAAGTCCAAAGCATCACTGTACATCAACTATCGTTACTGATTCCAGTGAAAACATAAAGCCTTAGTTTCGCTTAGAATATGTAGAGGTTGACTGAGACTGAACAACAAGATCTTGTTATTGTTCTGGAGCACAGAGGGAAAGCTCATGACATGGCTACGAATTGCTTGTGTTCCTTTGGGAGTCTGTTACCCAACACACACAAACTGTGCATGCTCAGTGAAGACGGTTGCTGCTGGATACTAATGAAGCAGTGTACTCACTGGGACCAGTGAACCGGTCCCTCTCATCTTCAGACGCACTCTGATTAGTCCAAAATGCAAAACCTGCCCCCGCCCAGAGATCTTGACAATAACAAACCCACAATAATTAACGCTCAAGAGTTACACGTACAACCACCTCTTCAAGCAAAAGGCTGCCTGAAAGTATGCACCGCATAAGCCTGTCTGGCTCACGTCACATGGCTCACAGATGTTTGCTCATCGTTTGCTTGAGACTACAGTTTCTACACAGAGCATTTCAGACTGGTGCAGAATGTGATGTGAGAAATGTGAAAAATATTAATAAACAATCGTCGCTGGTACAAACTAAGCAAAGTTTATCTTACAGATCTGTTTTGGGGGAAACCACCTGGGTTTTTTAATCATTTAGATTGATGATTTTGTGGTGGTGAGTTTTGTTTAACAAGAAGTAACACCTTGCAATGAGATACTTCTGACGCCATGCGAGTTTCCTGTAGCAAATATTTGAAGCACCTCTCTAGGCAGTGGCAGTTTGTGTGGTCAGCCTCTGCTCTGTGGCCTTACATCACAAACCAGTGACCCCCTGATAAGCCTTTTCAACAAAGAACTGGTGCTCAGACAATACAACTGTTTGATGCCCTTTTCATATTTTTCAGTCTATTAGCGCCTGGCCAAACATCTGCCAACACACACAAACAAAAAACAAGACTGTGTCACAGAGGGCCTGGCTCATGTGATTAGGGATTCAATTATTCATAGACACTGATGGGCTTTGTGCGATTCCAGTCAATGGGAAATAGCACTCTTTGGCTAGGTTTTCGGAGAAGAGAGGTGTGGGCGTATGAATACATTACAAACTGTTATGTCAGTTTTCAAAACAGTGTGTTTATGTGATAGTGTGCATCTGGGCTTACCGTGAGCATCGGGGTGGTAAGGAGACCCCATGCGAAAAACTCCAGGAAGATGACCACCACAGCATGGTAAACACTGGGCTCACCGATTCCCTGAGGCTGGATGCAGACAAAGAAAGGCAGACAGATTAGGCGGTTAGCCAAGAAACAGCAAAACAACATGTCCAGATGAACCAAAGCATCTGTTAATGGTAACACATTCATTTCAAGGCAGCATCCGCCTAATGACACTAAGGAAACCCCACAGTTGGGTGTGAATTTAAAAAGGTGTGAAATTACTTCAATACTTTTTACACACCATCTTTGAAAAAAGTGTTTGCAATGTCACTACAGTTTGAAGCGTAAATTTAAAGCCTATCGGTTCTATTGGTTTTCATTATAACAATTATACAGAGAATATACAAATCTGTATTCTGAGATGAATCAGTCTGATGGTGAAACTGTATTGGTATGGTTTTTACTTTTATGACAGCACTATTTATGCTGTATAAAAGAGATGTGACGTGTCATTCAGAGGCCTGGAACAAGGCTAAAACAGCTTAATAGTTTAGTAAATAAGACAATTAATAAATTAGAATATAATAGGGATATGTTTTAAAACAAACAACAGCAACAAATGCATTTTTTTTATGCATTTTTTATCAACAGATATCCTGCTATTGCCGTTTTCTTAAATAAATGATTTCAAATCAAAACCCCCAAAACAACAGGTGCTGCACACATGGCAGGAATAACTTCACGACAAACACTATGACCCAGCAAAAAATCTGGTAATTATTAAGACATTAAGTAGTTTGAGACAACATTAAATTGTTTACATTGGTTAGGGTTAGGGCAGCAAAATAAAATGTATAAAGGCTGTAAGGTGAAGAGAAAGTGTAACAGGGTGAACTTGCATGTTTAGCAGGATCTTTGGCAGGAACTACAGCAAGGTGTGATAATTGTGGAGACCATAAAGTAGGGCAGCCCCAACTTCACAAAGACATTAGCTACCAATTTAGTTGCTTATGTGGTTTATAGTTTCCCCGTGAGAATCACAGAACAAGAGTTTGCAGGAATGAGCACGACATGTTGTAGCAGATTAACCCGGACCCTCTTTGTTTTATGATGTGTATGCTGACGTCAGCTGCTTTACTAAGAAAAAGAGGAACAATCTGTAACTGCCTCTCTATATCGATGCTGCAACTTCCTTTCCACTGAAATTATAACCAGACCAGAGGCTGCATTTTGCTATTGACTAGTAAGGATCTAAGCTTATTAGATGCAGCTGCTAAATGCTTAATGTGAAATCTTAATAGCTGTGCAGTCAAACCTTGCTGCAAAAACACAGTAAAGCAATAACAAAGTGAACTATGAGCTTCGCTGGAAAAGAGCCAAATCACATCAGGTGCAGACACATGGATGTGCATGACTGTGAGGAAAAAAAACACACAATAGTTTCTGTTCATTACAGTTACAAGTTTACATGTCTTCATATGGACATCCAGGAGGTTTGGCATGGCTGTCCAGCTGATTACATAACCAGCACTGAACAACCAATGCAGGATATACAAAACGGTTTCATGATAGCTTTGTTACAGGAGTATAAATGTGACTAACAGCAGGCCCTGACACATTCAAACATACATTAACCCAGATTTTTCACAACCAGGGCTCATGTTACCTTTAGCTGTAACGTTAACAGTAAATATTTACACTAGTGTTGGCTTGTTAATTTTCAAACAGCGTTTGTAGCTACGTTACTCCAGTGTTGAAACGTCTTACCTTACGCCCATTAATAAACCACGTTAATCTTAAATGATATTTTAAGTTATGACAAGCAACTTTACTTCGCTAGGTAGTACATAAAGTAGTTTAAAGCTAGGTAAATATCGTTGTTTGTTGCAACAGGGTATAAATAACCTCAATTACACACATATGCTACAAGGCTAATGCTACTCTAGCATCAGGTTGTTCTGATGCTAGGTCACTGACACTCTGTCACATGTATTTCTCTTGCAGGATGTGAATAAGCGTGAAGCATAGTTGACATTGACTTAGATACGCGAATATTCACGGTTACAGAGTTACTCCGGGAAGAGACTCGATTAAAAAAAAAACTCAGCCAACGTTGACATTAGCTAGCTAAGGCTGGCGTTAGCTGAGCTGACGTGTAAATGACTAGCTAACGTAGGCCGCTAACACTGCTATGTTAGCCACTTAGCTTGGTAGTCCCTTCAACAGACAGCTAACGGTCAACACTATCCACCGAGGCAAACCACCAAAACCGAAACAATCGCCGCTACGACGGCTACATCGTCATAAACTAATTTACTAAACAAAACTACTGACTACCTCGAGCGGTAGGTAGCCAGTTTAGCTCAGCGGCAAGCTAAGTTAACGAAGGTAAATAAATATTTAACTCACACTTCCTCCATCTTTTATTATAATTTTCTTTGCAAGAAGAATGCTGCGGTTCAGCCGCTTCTTCTTCTTTTTCTCCCCCGTCATTGTTAACTTATGTCCATTCTTGGTGTCAGAGGGTCATCGTTGCGGCTATAAAAACTAAAATAACCTATTGATTTCGACTAAAAAGCTCATAACACCTCAATATTCGGCTCCAGGTAGCTAGCAGCAAGCTAACTAAATGATGATTTCCCATCCCCACCTCAGTTCAACCCCTCTTCCTGAACGAAATATTGACCCGCCCCTCCAAATGCAATGCGGCCCACGGATTGGTCCTTTGATGAAACTTAGACCGCAAACGCCGTGTCTCATTGGTTTAGAAAAACATTCGGTGTTGTTGGCTCTCAAGCGACTGGAGGACGTCACGTCGCGGGCAACAAAGAGGAAATCCCCTATATGGTGAAATTCTGTGTTTATAAAATTTCCAAGATGTCCAAACACAATTCACAAATAGCATAGACATAATGTTCATGTTTTTTGTCATAGTGCCATTTACATTTTTTACACCAAATGGGTTTACGATATACTACTTAGCCTACAATTATTCAGAATCTGCAAAGTAACCACATGTGCTGGGCTAAAAAAAAATAGAGTATTTGTACCCTTAATAGTACCCTAAAAGACACCTAAACAAAAGGTTGCACGTAAATGAGTTGTGTAACTTATGTAACATAATTCAGTCAAGTTTATCTCACCCAATAGTTTGTTTATCTAACTTTATTATATCTATATCTACGTTTATCTAAATTATTTAGATAAACATCATACACTTTGAGATATGAGATATGTTCAAGTTGCATAACTTAGTTATGTGCAGCCTTTTGTTTAAGTTTCATTCTTTTGAGTTTATACAGGAGCAGAACATGGAAACATTCAAGTAAATTAGTACCTGAAGTAAGTACGTCATGTGGTGAATAGTTAATGAATAGTGAATAATGAAGGCTTTAGTGTCTGTTCTTAAATATGTTAAATATGACATAAAAATGGTAAAGGTATTGTAAAATTCTTCCTCATCAGTAATTTTGAGATTTCTGGGAAAAGAAAATCAAAATGTGCCACAGGGTATGTTCAGCTGTAAGAAAAAATAATTTTAGTTAATTATTTTTTTATTTACTTTATTGTGTTTGTGAATTGAGTGAGTTTTTCCATTTTATTATAGTCTGACTTTTTACAATAGTTTTTGAAGAGCAATGGAGCTCTACGGCTCAGACAAATGAGGGTACTGGTATCACACACTTTACAGCAAGTAGGCACAATTCACAGTTGGTTTTAGTCTTTTTATGGGATTTGTTGGCAATAACAAAAATATAGAAAACCACAGGTATGGTCTCTAAAGTCTCAAAATCTAATTTAAAAAATGTGAAAAATCACATTCCAGAATGTTTTTGAATATATGTATATATACATTTTTCTAAGAAAACAAATACATCTTGATCAGTTCGGTTTAGTGCAGTTCTTCTTAGCTTTTGCTTTTAGTTTCACACTGAGGAGATATTAAGCACTAAACCCAGTTTCTGACAGCATGTGGTTCTTAAGATACAATCTTAAGAAAGTTATTGCTGTCACAAAAACACATTGTTTTATTGGTATATTCAAATACATACCATGTATTGTAATTATTATTATTAGTAGCAGTCTTTGAGAGATACTTGAACATGATCTGTTTATTTTAGTTAGTGACAAAGTCAAACCTGGAGGAGGTCCACCATCAATATGCATGATTATTATCCATGTAAAAATTTTAAGGCCTGCATATAACTTTTACTTGACCTTACTATGACCATTTCCTTTATACAGAATCAGTGGTCTGCCACATATACCACTGGACAAAGTAGAAAACACAGCTCTAACGGTTTCAGATGCACAGAAATGCACTCACTAAGGGCAAAACTTGCAACGCAAGCTTTCACACAATGCAGAAACACTTCATACACAATGTAAGCCATACTCAAGACATTTTCCTCACAAACACCATCAACTCCCATTAGTACCACAGTGCCCACAGCATTGTCCATTAGTAAAGGAGGTGCTTGCATCCACAGTTGCTGCTCACATCATGTTGTCGTTTGTTCTCTACAGATGAGATGCAGTATCCAAACTACCTTAAAATGTGTACTTAAAATGTGAATTATGTATAAAATCACATACAATGTATTGATAGTCAGTGTATTAAGAGCCTAAGTAATCGTCAATACCGTTTCTTCTTCAGATGTGTCATAAAAAGACATCCCATTAAATACATACAAATTCTCAAAGGACTTAATTTCCATAGCAGCACTGACAAGTCAATAAAACAGTTCACAGTTTGGCATACCACTATGACTACATACTTGAGAATATACATATTATTATAGCTTGAGTTGGGCTCAACTTTGATCTTCATCCTCATCGATGTAAGGGATGTCAAGGTCACAAAGGTTCTCATGCAAAGTCTTTCTAGTGACCTGGGGTTTGTTGGATTGAGAAGGGTTATCTTGTCTGTACGTGGACTGAGTAACACCTGGTGTGAACTGATCATCTGTCTGAGCTGTGACACTCTGGACTTCCTGCAGACACTCAGGTTTCTGGGTTTGCAGCTGCATGGTAACCTTTCCTGGAAATTGCAAACACATTTGATGTGAGCTTTGTAATACACCACCAACCTCAAATTCCCGTGTTAGTTTGATATTGTTTTATGGAAGCTAAAAACAGGAAGATATAATACTCTAAATAGGGAAAACAGCCTATAGGTTATAAGGCCATCTCTAGTCATGAATTAAGACATTTAAAATTAATAATAAAATGTGTGTCATATGGTTTTTCTTACAAAAACTCAATGCAACTCATTAATGTCCTATACTGTACCATAACATGCATACTTACTGTATATGTGATAAAAGTTTTAAACTTTACTCCACTTTAAGTTGTTTATTAGACTGTGATCAGCTTCTATTAGCAATGTCACAACTGTTTATTATATAAAGTAAAATATGTAGAAAATTAAAATATAAATATAAATATAAACACTTCTGTTTTTAGACAGTCACATGTCATACTG
>OMLM01002050.1:5402-16694 GCA_900302695.1 Helostoma temminkii | reverse complement strand
GTGATGGACTGTGAGCAGTGAGGAGGCATCTGGGTCAGATGGCTGGATATACTGTTGGACTACAGTTCTGTTCTGAATACCTGATGTAGTGTCTCACATTTCTCTGATTGATTCCTTCTGCATAATTAATAAGCTGTAGACTCTCCGTCACATGTAAGAGGTTTTAATTTCTATGATTTCAGGGTCACTTTCAGAGCACCTAAAGCAAACTCACGCAGGGAACAACACACAGCCAGCTGTCAGGTTCAAATCTAGAACCTTTTTGTTGTGGGGTGAAAGTGCTGACCACCGCAGGGCTGTGCTGCCCTAGGGACAGGATCTGTGGAAGCGTAAGGCCTTATGCATCTCCACGAGACAGGTGCATTTACACCTCGTCAGCATCTGGCTAAAACGTGACTGGACAATCCTTCCCACCCACTACACAGCGTTGGGACTGGACAGAGAAGCACGTTCAGTCAGAGTGATCAGTATCAAGTGCTCCACAGAGCGCCACAGGAGATCCTTCCTCCCAGTGGCCATTAAACTGTACAACTCCTCCACCTACTGCAAAGGGGTGGAGGACTGACACATCTAAACATTATATGATTTCATCATAAACATTATTCATATAATTATGTCATTATTACTGTACTCTGTTCTCTTTGTTAATTGTTATGTAATGGACCTTTCTGGGAGTGATCAGACAGCAACTGTAACAGGCAAAACAATTTCCCTCTGGGATTAATAAAGTTGAATAAAGAAAACGGCAAAAACTTTTTCACAGCACTGTATCACAGACACCCAAGACACAAGATGTGAAGCAGGTTTGTTGTTAGGGGTTTTCCTGTACCTGTAGCTGATGTTATTCATCAAAACACAACAATAAATACAGAGATTTCAAACTCAAGACTGTGCAGGCACCCAGATTTTGTGGCTAATCCTTTTTAAGATTAGCTGCTGGTTTCTGATGGCAGCACAGAATGATCAGAGTGGATACAACAACAAGAAGCAAATTTAAGAGCAGCCTTTTCCCCTGCAAACTCTCTAGTCATCACAACCCTCCACAGCAGCACTCTGCCTCATATTCAGCACTAAAACTTGGCACAATATTCTACAGGAATCTGGGTGTGTTTAGTATAACTTCAGTTTCAACAAAAATCTGTTGTATGTGTCCATCTCACCATAATCAAAGCAGCAGTTGCGCAGTGTTCCTATGACTCCACCCCTTCTCACAGCTGAAGCCTCGTACTGAGTGAAGGGCAACAACCTCTGGACAACGCATCTGCAACACACACACACACACACACACACACACACACACACACACACACACAGTTACAACATACTACAGCAGCTGCAGAGCCAAAGGACGTTAATGTCTAAATTTTAATTGAATCTCCTGTAAATATTATAAGTGTAATGGTGTGTGGGTCAGTCCTGGACTGTTGAGTTCAATATGCAGCTTTGATCGCTTCCTAAATAAATCAAGGGAAGAAAATAAAACATGGAAAACTCTTTTCAGTCAGTCTCTATATTCAGCCAAAGATCATTTGTGCTTCTGCAGATTCACAGAACAATGAATCACATCTGATTTGAGGAGGTGTATTCTCCTGGTATTTTATAAACAATTTGAGTTTATACACTCAATATTTTTTTATAATTTTGATCCCCAACCTCCAACGTTTGGCTCAATTAACTCTTAAAAATGCCATGCACTGGTATCCAAATGTTTACTGCACATACCATGTAACTGCAACATGCTCAGTTCCAATCCTTTTTGCACCTGTTTCTTGTTATGTTACTGTCAAACTCTCAAATAAAGGCTAAAATGTCAAAAAAAACCCAACTATTTAGAAATGTAGCGAGCGAAAAAAAAAAAAAAAGGACCGCGATCACCTAAAGTATGGTAGTATTTTAAGCAGAGACTAAACAACATGTTGCTCTGCAACTTAGAAATCATAACAACAGTACCACCGCCATGCAGGTGTTAGACGGAAACCTTTTTTTTTTTAGATGCACGCTCTCTGCTGGTGGGAGTGTGCTCACATGTGTATGCACGTACGTGTCTCTTTGCGTCTGTGTTTTGCGATAACAAGCAACCATGTGCAGAAATGCTGTTGTGTAAATAGATAAATAACATCAGGTTATGTAGCTTGTTTAATAAAAGAACAAAGACGGACTTTTTATTAGTCTCTAAAAGACTGTTTACCAGTTTGGACTGACTTGTTTTTGTTTAGGGGATAATGCCCTGCAGTGCATGCTCTGTCACATTTGTTTGTTTAAAGAAAAGATGATTGAATAAAATATTGAAATATAAATGACTGAAATTTTTCTTTTTAGTAAAAATTGAAAAATAAAAGATCTTAAATAATCTATAGATTTATCGACAACAAAATAATCGTTAGGTGCAGCCCAAGACCAAAGAAAAATTCACTGGGTTGTAGCCACTTGATATATGGTTCACAACATGGTAGAAAGTGGCATTGGCATAGTGAATGAAGATGACCTCATGTTTGTTCTCGCCGCCTCAGGATCTTCTCTAAATTCAGCCTGGCCTGTTGGGATAGTGAAATATGGAAGAAAGGAGCAAGTATGTGTTCACCTGCCACGAACAAACAGGCATGACTGGCAGTTAAGTAGATCTCCTCTCTGTCTGATCACTAGTTCTGGTCATGTTCTGTAATTATACAGGCCACAGTGAAGCTGAGAAAGCTGAAACCCACTGGTCTAATAATAAAGATATACGATAATATGTAAGTGTTGCTGGAGATTTAATCTTTTCAGTTTGTTTTCCCTCATCTATGATCTTGGCAGTAGGTGAAGTATTTCTGCTCTGCCTTGCTCAGTAATGAGTCACCTCTCCTTGTCCATAATGTAGCTTCTGGCGTCAGGCAGCTGCGTCAGGTTGGACAGCAGCGGACCCAGGTAGTGGAGCTTTGCCTTCTTGTTGTAACCTTCAGTGCAGAAAATCTCCACCAGCTTAGCCAAACCAACATCCTCCTGGAGAACCTGAAACAGCAAAGAAACATTTGATCGCGTCTCTGCAGCTGCAGCTGCGAATCCTAAATTAAACAGTGAGACAGTTGAAATACAGTGTGAGACAGTGCATTACACACTGTCAAGAGGAGATAATAAAAACAATGGATGATTTATTGTAGTTGTTGGAAAGAAGAAGGGAGTAGTTTGGCAACGTTCAACACATTTGTAGTTTTATCTTCAGATCGTCTGTTTTCTGTGGAGATTTGTGTTGTTTTACCAATAATTAAGTTCATGCTAAAGTTAACAAGCCTACATACGCATTAGTGGGACTGTTAGTATAGTATTAAAAAGGGTTAAAGTCTTAGTGTGTTAGATAATTGTGAAAGACAACATGTGCTGTTTTCTCTTACTTAAGTAAGTAATTTGTGTTTATGCTGGGACGACCCACCCCTATACCACGATGTTTGTTTTATTCATGGGAAAATAAGGGTTGCACTTTTCTGCACTCAGAACTGAGATCATGATGTTTTTCCCAGTTTTCTAGGGACACTGATGCGCAGAGCAATCCATATTGTCTTCATGCAGCCAGGACAAAGAATGTGAACATTAGGTACTGCTTTTCTTAAAATCTCACATGCAACCACATGAAAAATTACAACTACTGTAAGTCTGTGTTACAGTAGTTAAAGTGTTTTCCATTCTGTGTTTAAATAAAATTTATAAAAATTGTAACTAATACATAGCTCACATGTTGATTTTGCCCCAAAACACTGAGACTCTGTCCACTTTATGGCGAATGCTGCCAGTTTTCCACTTTAAAGGTAGCACCACATGAAAAGCATTTGGAGGAAGGCAACAAGTAACATTTGTCTAAGAAAACATAAATAAAATAGTGATCGTTGAAAATGTAATGCAACAGATCTCATAGAGATCACAACACAGCAGAATCAACATCGCATAAAAATGAGATTGAATCAAACCCTAAATTAAAATATTTGTACAATTGCTCACACAAATGTAGCACCACTGAGCCAAAACCTTTTCCCATATCTGGTTTCCTCACCAAACACAGGGACTCACCTTGAACACAGTCTTGCAGGTCTTCTCATGGCGAGTCAGGTTGGACAAGATGGTGCAGATCTGATCTGAGAACAGGTATTCAGGATCCAATAGGTTCTTTAACAATGCTGGAAGAACTTTGACATCTGCCACTAAAACCTGGGCGACACATAACCAAAGAACACACCTGTAACAAAACTGTCCTCAGCAAGGAAACCAACACTAAACCCACAACATCTTAGTTGATTTAGTTTTGTTTTGTGGTTTCATCTTGGTTTTTGCAATTTATTCAGTTAATTTAAGACCTTTTAAATGCCATATTTGAAAAATGTAATGGCTACAGTATGAATCTGTTTGGATCAGTTTGCTCGGACAGAAATATGTGGACTCATCCATTTTCTCATATGAGCTAGAATTACTTACTACACTGTATGCTGCTTCCTAACATGTGTAATTATATTTAAGAGCTGAAAAGGTGTTTGATATTTTACTGGTTTGAGCCACCAAATGTAAAAGTTTTTTAGAAAATATTTCAAACTTTTCTGAAATAAAAGTAATACCTTTTAATACTCTTTAAGGTCACTGTTTTTAAAGACATTTCAAACCTTGACTGCTCTCAAAGAAACTCAAATTGTGAGTTTACTAGTTAATAAATAATAATTGATTCTTTAAGCTTCAACTCTGTTGATCAATCGAGCCTGATCACCTGGTGCAGAGTCTCATCAGCTGACAGGTTGATTAAGATGTGGTAACAATCCTTCACTATTGCAACAGAAGGGTCAGACGTCAGCGCAAACACGGCAACAAGTAAGTTGGGTTTAGAGCGAAGGAAGCGGCAGCCATCCCTGAAAACAAACAAAAGACACATACAGAAAAAGAAAGGGTAGTTTATCTACTTTAAGAGGCTGTAAATCCTTCAAAATATTCCCTGAATGTCAGAGAGGAGTTTTTTGCCATGAGTCTGACACACAGACTGATTACAATGGTTTATTATTTATTATTTCTTTGTATTTATGTTTTGTCAATACACTTTTACCAGTTTTTATGCAAAATATTCACAGCCTCTGCTCACTAGCATGATAGTTAACAAGCCTGCAGCGTTTTAGTGCCTCAGATTTTCATCTGAAAAACATTGGTGGTGTTGTTCAGAGTTCAGCGATAAATCCCCAATAAACCGAAGACCCTCTCTTTTCACGTCGGAGCCTGGGCTGGTTCAAGGCTTGTTGAGCAGCCACAGTTTATATTAGAGCCGTGAGCAAGCGCACAATGTTGTGAAATCTACACTACTACTCAAATGTTTGGACACACATAAGAATTACAATGTTTTTCATTAAAGATGAATGTCTTCAGCTGTGTTACAGTCATTACAAAAGGGTTTTCTAATAATCAATTACCTTTTTTAAATTAATAAACTTGCATTAGCAAACAGAGACAGAACTGTCTGTATAGGCCTCTGTAAATTTTTGTAAATATTCCATTTAAAAACTGCTACAATAGTCATTTACAATATTAACAGTGTGTCTACACGGTGTTTATGACCGATCAGGCATAACATTATGACCGCCTGTACAATCTAACACAATCCAATACAACAGCTCTGCCATGAATTCTGTGATGAAATGTGATAATTCTACTACATCAATGTAGCAGAATTATCACATTTCTGACAGTTTCAACTTAAAAACTGAAAAATTATAACTTCAGTGGCAGAGCTGTTTTATTGTATTAAATTAGATTGTACTAGTGGTCATAATACTATGCCTGACCAGTGTACATTATTGATGTATTAATGTAATTAATAGTATCTTCTTACCTGTGCCCAGACAGCCCCAGGAGGTACTCTGTGGCCTGACCTTTGACATCAGGACGAGTACCGGGGGACAGGAAGGAGAGCAGCTCTGCAGCCTCAGAATCACTCAGCATCTTCTCACTCTGTCTGATAAAAGCCAGTAAAACCACAACCAACCATCAGGTATTGCAGTACAGTAAAGTATCACTGCCAAAACTTACCACCAGCATTGTGAGTGATCTAGAATCAGTAAATTCCATATGAATGAAAACCACAGTATTATTCATATAAGCTCAAAAGGGCAAAATTAAAAAAAAAGTCTGATCTGACTTTGTAAAGTGACTTAAGTCTTTAATAATAAAAATTTATAAACGGATGAATGGAGTCCTTACTGAAGACTTTTCTCAATTATTAAGAAAAGATGATTTTGTAAATAAAAAAGCCATTTTGGTGCCATTCACTCGAATTTCAAAACAAAAACCTTTTCAATATGCACATAAGGCTCTGTGTAGCTGTGTAGCTCCTTCAGCGGACGACTGATCCACCCTCAGTGTAGAAAGAAGCGGCACCGCAGATCGTTCATACCCACCGCTGTTAGACTATACAACTCAACAGTCTAACAAACTCAAACGATGCAATAGAGTTTTATTAAAGCTTATCTTGTGTAGTTTATTTTTATTTTTAATTCCAGGATTGTGTATAGTTTTATTTATATAGTATTTGTAAAAATTGTAAATTTGGCAAATGTTTATTTCTTTACACACATTTTGCACACCTGTCTATTTTTTTCCCGTTTTTTCTAACACCCTACTGTCATTTGTGTAGCTGTTGGTAACAACTGAATTTCCCCACTGTGGGATCAATAAATTTGTCTTATCTTATCTTATCTTAATTTTACATTCTTGAGTTAAGATTTAACAATAATCAATTTTCATAACATCAAATTATCCTTAAAATATCAAAACTCTTTATCAGGTTATTGAAAGTTATTCATTTGGCTAACCATTAATTCCAGCCTCTTAATCGTTTGGCCAAGTAAGCAATTGAAATACAGATTACTGTCCTACGTTAATAATAAGAATATTATTAACTCACTTCTCTGAACTATATAATAACATAGACTAACGGAACCAATTACTGTTAGACACATGTCACAAGTCTTTCATGCATACAAAAGTTGTAGGAGTTCCACAGGGTTCTGTGCTTGGACCAGTATTTTTCTCTTTATACAGAAAAATATTACCAATATTATATATTGACAATATGCTAAATTATTAGGAATTTATTTAGCCAGGCAAAACAAACAATTAGACAAACTTCAAGACATTCGACGCTCGATGTCCTGCAATTTTCTACTTCAGACAAGACAAAGGTTATTTTTTATGAACCTACAAACCTCAGATATATAATATCTAAAGAATAGTTACTCAAGATGTTATGACACGAGTAAATAACTCACAATACCTCCTTTTGAATTATTTTTTTTTATAATCAGGATTTTTTTTTTGCCTCACACATTAGATCTTAAACAATATATAGGAACAGACACGTACTACAATTCAGAGGGAAATATTGTTCTTTTAACTTCAATGCCACAGTTAATTTATTCAGACTAATTTAGATACCAGTTACATTACACATTCTTACCACAAAATATGATCAATTAATAAATTATGATGCATTACTATGATTCAACCACCTAAATCAGTACATAAATTAGTTGACATCAGCTCCACCTGTACACATTAATGCACAAACAAGTATAATGAGTTAATATACATCATTCTGAATAATGTGTACTTTTACTTCTAGTGCACTCTGATGCTGTTTATACTAATACTTTTGCACTTTCAGTTAGGTAGCACTTTGAATACAGGGCATTTGTTAGTAAAAAGGATATTAATACACTGTGGTAGTTAAAAACAAACAAACAAATGAGTACGTTTACTTGTACCTATTTTGATTATTGCACCGTAAAACAGCATAGCTTTGCCTGCCGTTATCTCAACGTAACTGCATTTAAAATAACGTTAATTTAGGGCAAATAATTACCATTAACATCATGTTTGGCGCCTATGTGTCAGACACTGTGGCTAAGGTGAAATTAAACTCAAAATCATGTTACTACTTTCAACATATGAGGTCAAATTTTCCACGATACATTTTCTGGCAGTTTGAACCAGTCTGTTAAACAGCATCTCTACAGGTAACTTCTTACCTTTGACTGGCTTTACAGGACGTGTCCGGTTTTCATTTCGCTGTTTTCGCTCCTCCACAGCTCTCAGCTAGTAATATTACACATCATGTGTACAGTCACAGTGAGGAAACATGTGGCTACAGATCGCAGATACAATTCCGCTTCTCTTCCGGGTTAGTGTCCTTTTTCTTCTTCTTTGGTCGCATTAGTTTCCACCGTTTGGTCTATTAGCGCCCCCGTCTGTTCACAACTGACCTCACAGATACTGCAGCTTCGTCCAGGATCTGAGGGGGAAACAAAGTACATTTACACAGGTACTGCATTCAAATGCACATTTGTGGCACATGTACTTCATGGGAGTATTTCCATTTTATGTAATTTTTACTTTTACTTCCCTACAGGGAATTGTTGCACCTTTTTGTTTATCAGACAGGTTTAGTTCATTTGTAGATTCTTAAGACAAAATTTGACTAATAACTGATCATGTATTATTGTGGATTATCCATTTGTCAGTACACAAAGTGGATGAAATGAGCACAGTTTTAACTCTGTGCCATGTCACTATAGCAGGGGCAGTTCTAAGGGGTGGTCATGGGGGGCCATGGCAAAAGTTTGGCCACCTCACTGACCACCAACACAGAAATATTGAATTTTACAGCTCCAGCAGCTACTTTCTTTTAACTAATCTTTTCATTTAAGACTGACAATGATGAATATGATAATAAATTAAAATAAGAATTGGAAAATAAGGGTGGGGTGTAACGTGAGGGTGGTGGCTCGGTCACCTTCAGCTCAGCTCTGGCTTCTCTGGCCACCAGTATAACTGCACCATAGTCATTCATTTCTTCACAATGAGTTAATATAATCTTTTAAAAAGTTTTTTTTTTAATTTTACAAATTAGTTGTAACTACTTTTCCTGTGATCATGGTGTTAAACACACTTTGAACAGGACAGAGCCCTATGTGACAGGCAGTACTGTGTATTGACAGATTTGTATCACATAAACTGGGAGCTTGGGAACAGCTTCATGTTTCAGCATCTGGAAACCATGAATGTCACAGAGAAAAAAAAAATTAAACCTGTTCAGACCATGTAGGTTCAACCGTAGCATCAACACATTTTTTTGTTTCATTTAAATAATGTTTGTTTGCTCTAGTAGTGGCCGTATGTCAACTAAATCAAATTCAAAGCAAAAGCAAAACTATTGCCATTTACATTTGCATTTCAAATGATTTATTTTTATTCGAAGCATGCAAACAAACAAACAGTGTTCCTGCTGTCTCTTTTGCTCCACGGTGCTGGTCCTACACCTGCCTACCTCCCTTTAACCCTGAGGCGACCACAGTACTGCCCAGTATCTACCCAAGTATAGAACATCTAAAGGGAAATAAACAGTAAGACATAATCATTGTACACACTTAACCTACATTAAGCAAATTCTTTTTGTCCTGCACCTGTGCCCAACCTAGGTTGGACCTTTCACCTTTTTGGCCATGATTGTCAAGTCTTGGTTACAGATATTTTTGTCTGAATGTAAGGGAGGACATTTTCACTTCTTTTTTGGACATTCCTATTGCATTTTCATTCTGCTGTCGTTATATTCTATTCATTTCCCCTTTTTGTGGTGTTACTATTTTCATTTTATCCTTTTCAAGTGCAGTGTTTATTTAAGAGTTTATGTTGCACCGTGCACCCAGAGAAACATTTCAGTCCACTATGTCTGTGAACATTATCAAATGACAATAAAGCTACTTGAATGTTGCTTAGTAATAGACAACAAACTAACACAGAATTTAAAGGACAGTAGCTTATAATAAAACTCCAAAACACAGTAAATTCACACAGGAAACAGATTCCAGTCAAGTATGTTTAACCTAGCAAACTACTTTATTGATATATTGAAAAACAACACATTCGCACAGTAAAGTCCCATCAACAACTGCTCCCTCTCACTCTCATGTTGCATTGAAATGCTGATATTGCATATAAATGTTCATGAATGTTGCCTGTGCTATGTTACAGTGTTCCCCTTCCGATTTAAAGGTTTGACCTTTACTGACTGAGCAGTTCAGGCTACGTCGGGCATTTTTCCTCCCACACGACCATGAATGAACCAAACGCCGCTGAATGCTTTCTTCTTAAATCAGGATCAAATGCAGCATTTTTAACATTTCACACATACTGAGGGGAAAACAATTCAACAGTAATATAGCTGTGGAAAATACCTGAACCCTTCAGTCAAGCATTTCAGACAAGTGTTCCTACATGCGGATCCAAGGCTGCTGGGTAAAACACCACCCCAGGCAATTCCAGCGAAAAAATAAGGTCAGAAACAAGAAACGATTCTTTGTTTCCGACGCTGAAGGTTTTTTATTTTTCTCAACGAGCATTTATTTTAATATGAATTCAATACCATCACACACAAAAAATGACAAAAAAAACAAAAAAACAAAAAAACACAGCATCTTAATTCAGAAACATTTCACCAAACGTGTGCAGACTGGGAAGGAGTGGAGAAAAGAACGAGGACTGGAGCAGCCTCAGTCTGGACTGTAAACGGATAAAAAGATTCAACAGCATCAAGAAGGTCACCACGTGCTGTAGTGGATCCCAGTTCATGTAACCTGCCTGGAGCCAGATATTCAGCTACAGTCAAACACCCAACCCCCCCCTTCACATCCAGGACAGATAGATTGTATGAAGCATTTTGGTGATCAGAGTTTCTTGCTGGTTGTTGCATGTTATCGTAGCACTACTGAACGTTTAGGTACTGAATGTAGCGTCAAAGTCTAAATCTGTTCATGACCAAGGAAGGTACGAGAAGGCACTGTGGAGTCTGATTGGCAGACAGATCAGCTCTTGTTGGCTCAGGGTGGGGCAAGTCGTCATCAATCATCATCATCGTCGTCGTTGTAGTCGCCACCTTCCTCCTTGCTTCTCTTCACTCGGCTTTATCTTTCCTCTTGGCTGTGAACGGGACTTTATTTGCCACCGTCGAGCCCACTGATGAGACTCCGCCAGCCACGGCCGATACCCCACCCTTCACCAGCCCCACCCCCATTGCGGGCACCGTGGTCACAGCCGTCTTGGTGATCTCCAGGCTCTTCCCGCCCACCCAGGCCACTCCCCCCACGGCAGCACCGACCACGCCCTTGGTGGCGTTGAAGAGGCCACCGGTCACGCGCCACACCATGCCAGGAGGAGCCGCTGCATGGTCCTTACCAGAGTCTGGAAGCAAATCAAACAAACACAATGCATCAAAAGTTATTTTTATACTATCGACAGATG